>PVHP010001310.1:18061-109640 GCA_004024765.1 Zapus hudsonius
CCCCCCCCCCCCCCCCCGCAAGTGGAGCCTTACTGGAGGAGGTGTGTTTCTGTGAGCTAGCTTAGGGGTGTTATAGCCAGCTCCCACTTGCCAGAGTTTGACTCACCTTTCTGTTTCTATTTTTCACCTGCTGTGGCATGGCATGGAGGTGATATCCAGTCTCAGCTTGTGCCATGCTTTCTCTGCATTCATGAAGCTTCCTCATGAAACTATAAGCCAAAATAAAAACTTCCTCCTATCAGTTGCTTTTGGTCAGGTGCTTTGTCTCAGCAATGAAAAGGTAATTATGACAGAAAAATTGATAACAGTGAAGTGGGGTCATTGCTGCTAGAAACCTGACTGTGGCCTTTGACCTTTTGGAATTGGTTTGTAGGAAGACTATGAAAGGATTTGAAACCTTGGCTCCAGAGATGCCTTACAGTGCTGCAAGCAAAGTTTGATGGATCATTCTGGTCAGAGTTTGAGAAATATAAATGCAGAAGAACTATAGACTGTGAGGCTTGGTTTGTGAGTGGAAGAAAGAGCTTTGTCTGGATTGGGATAATGTCAATTTGTGGGAGAGGCTTGCTATTCTGCCCTTGTTCTGAGAACTCAATCAGAGTTGAATTTAGAAGCAATGGCCTGGTGTGAGCAGATGGATATAGCAAAGAAATAAATAAAAGTTTGGGCAGAAGACTATAGCTGCTTCAGCTGCAATTGCTCGAGAGATTACTACCACTGAGATTGGGCAAGTTGTTTTGCATTGGGACAGCAGGAAGAAAGTTGACTCTTGAAAATTAGTGGGCCTCAATGTTGAAGGAGTTTTTTTATTCTTCAAAGTCGGCTTTATTCCCCCACTCCTGGATCAACAAATTTGATAGACCTGGCTCTATGGTAGTATATAACAAATTCAGGAAAGAGAGGGGTCACTGGATTTGCAATGTGGTTTGGTGTTTTGGAAATGGCCAGTGGGAAACATGAGGCAGGGTTGTTGGAGTCCCTTTGTAGAAGCCTGATAGAGCCATGAGGATGAAGCATGAGTTGTAGTGGAAACCACAGGAGTTTCTGGAGATGTCAGGATGATGGGACACCTACCAAGGAGAGCTGCTGGTCCCAGATGGATTGTTTCCCAGGCTGTAAGCAGCCTAGCTGGAGGGGTAGAATTGGAACTCCAGAGACTTTGTTGTGGGTCTCAGGTGGACATGAAATTTAATATTTGCTCTGTTTGTTTTAAATCTTGCAGTGCCTTTTTTTTTTTGCAGTGTGAATGTTTACTGTATGCCATTATGTGTTTTTGGTTTTACAGGCTCAGTTACGAGACCTTGGACTGTGGGGATTTTTAAGTGTTGGAATTAATAAAACCTATGGGGACTTTGAAAGTTGGCGTGAATGTGTTGTAAACAGCTCATGCTGCTGGGATGAACTTCCAGACCAGACAATTTATGGGAGGAAGAATGGATTTATTTGAAGCTTACAGATCCATGCAGAGAGAGAAAGCCTACCACCAGCATCTCCAAAAGCAAGCACACTCAGGCAGCTAAACCACATGAACTCCAGGCATCACTCAGACTGCTTTTTTTGCATATTTATAGCTGGAATTCCAAATTTACCCCCAGAAACACCTTAGATCTGGACCCTAAGATCTGCCCACAGTGACCCCTCTTTCAAGTTACAAGCTTTATAAAAAAAAATCTCCTGAATCTACTAGGGGACATCCTTTCAAATGACCACAGAATGTATTGCAGTTTATGTCATGGATGGTTGTGAGTTTATGGAGGCCTGGGGTGCAATATGGTGGTTTGAATCAGATGTCCCCCATAAACTCATGTTTTGAATGCTAGTCAATGGTAATTTGGGAGGTGGAGCCTTGCTAGAGGAGATGTGTTTCTGGGGGTTGGCTTAGAGGTTTTATAGCCAGCTGCCTTTTGCCAGAGTTTGACTCCCTCTTCTGCTGTTGTTTTCTACCTCCTGTGGCAGAGGTGATGTCTGACCTCTGCTTCCCCTCAAAACTGTAAGCCAAAATAAAAACTTTCCTTCCATCAGCTGATTTGGGTCAGGAGCTTTGTCCCAGCAACACAAAGTAACTACAACAAGGTGTGTATAATTAACCAGTGTGGGCAAGGTGTGGTCTGGTTGATCATTGCCTTAGTTTTGGTTCTGCAAGGTGGTTCATAGAAGTCCTTACTGCTGTCATCTCTTGAGGGGGTCATCTGTTCCTACAAGGTGGCCCTTTCCCTCCAGGGTACAGCCTCCCTGTCATGGATGATTGTCCTCATCATGTTTAGGCATGAATTGGGTCTGGTGAGCACCTGCTGCAATTTCCAGTTTCTTGTTTTCTAGAACAAGGAATAAGACCAGGAACACATAGATATAATGGTAGAGACAGTTTATTAAAAATGAGAGCACTTCTGGGCTGGGGAAATGGCTCATCAGTTAAGGCACTTGCCTCCAGTGCCTAAGGCCCTGGGTTCATTTCCCCAGGACCCACATAAGCCAGACACACAAGGTGGTGGCCCTGGCATACTCTCTCTCTCTCTCTCTCTCTCTCTCTCTCTCTCTCTCTGTATCTCTGCTTGAAAATAAATAAAATATTTTAATAAAAAAATTTAAAAAAATGAGAGCACTTCTAAGCAAAGTAATGGGCCAGAGAGCAGAGAATGAAGGCTTGACACTCAGTGGCAAATGCTGTACAGGGAATGGGACTTTTATATCCAGTATAATGGGCTTTTGAAACATTCCCATAGTGCTTCCCTTTCTGAGCATGCTCCCTTACAGGTCAGCCTGGAGCAGGAGGTGTTCCTAGTATTCCTTCCAACTAGCTTTTTAAAAAAATTATTTAATTGAAAGGAGAGAGAGAGAGAGAGAGAGAGAGGGAGAGAGAGAGAGAGAGAGAGAGAGAGAGAGAGCGCGAGCATGCGCCACTTTCTGCATCTGGCTTTACGTGGGTACTGAAGAATCAAACTCTGGTCCCTGGGCATTGCAGGCAAGTACCTTAACTACTAAGCCATTTTCATATGCTAATATTTTTTGCATGTGTATATGTGTATGCATGTTAATGGGCACACATGTATATACTGGTGTGCATGCACATGTATGTGGGGGCCAGAGTTTGCCATCAGGTATCTTCCTCCATTTCTCTCCACCTAATTTCCTGCAGGGTCTCTCATGGATCTCAGAGTTTGCTGATTTGGCTACTTTAGCTGTCCAGCTTGCTCTGGCAAGCCTCTTTATCTGCCTCCCTGGCCTTGGGATGATAGACAGGCCACATTTCACCCCAGCATTTATGTGGGTGCTAGGGACCTGTTTAAATCTACTGAGCCATCTCCTGCCCCCATAAGATAATCTTTATGTCTCACTCTCTGCCTTTCTCTCCCGACACAATCTGGGCTGGGGGCCTTCTGTCTTGAGAGGTTTTGCTATTCTTGGAATCCAAAGTGACTCAAGAGGAAAGTTTAAGGACAATGACTTATCTCTGTCTTTAGCTAAATTAAAGGAGACAGACAGACACAGAATGAAATAGGGACACCAGGTTTCCAGCCTGCTGTTAGTTAACCTTGTGGGCCCCAGTGAGTGATTTTTTTTTTAAAGCAGTGTCTAAGTGCCTGCTTCATGAGCAATAAGTAAAGAGGTTCCCTTCCCTTCTGTGTTTTGTTGAAATGAGCTGGTATGTTGCACACCATTATTAAGGAAGTACATATTCTATATGGTGAGGAAACATTATTACGTAAGGAAACTAGCAGGGTACTTTGGGACCCTGTATCCCACCAGAGCTTTCATGACACATAGCTCTGCTAGATGTGTGTGATAGCGTGGCTGGGGAGACACCCATAGCTAGTTTGTCCAAAAGCAGTTGCAGAACTTGTCATCATGATTCCTGGCCATTCCGCACATTCACTGCCTGGTTGGAAAAGAAGCTTCCTCCCTAAGGGTGGTTAGTCATAACATTGAAATAGAGGGCACACCCATGAGAATTTGTAGGAAAATAAAGAGAAACCCTACCCTCAAAAAGTGCCTGCTAATGGTTTGGGGATTTACCACAAATAAAATAAATATCAGGTGGAATCTCAAAGTCCCTCCTCAGATTTAGTAAATATTGAGTCAGTATTTGGGCAATTTTCCCCTTGCAATTGACAATCCAAGAGGGACATTGTCTCCAATATCTTCTGCTTCCTGCACAATGGTCTCTGTCCCTGCCTTGTGCACCTGTTACTAGTTTTTTTTTTCCTCTGAAGAGGAAGTAATAAAGGAAGAAGGCCGGATTTCCTGGATCCGGTATTCAAAACAACAAATTCCTGCCGTTCTTGACTGCAGGGCATGAAGTAACTTAGGCTGTGCATCAAACTTAAGAGAGAATGTTCTTAGAAAGCAGTAATTTTAAAAAGGAACAGTGTGTAATGTGCACAATATGTAGCCCAGAATTGCCTGGTTTTCAAGGCTGGCTTGCTCATCGACTAGACTGGAAGGGATTTGAAATTCAGCTTTGCAGGAAGTCACCAGACTGACCTGGAGTACCTGATTTTTATGATTTGCATGAGTTTCTCTTAATTGAAGAAAATTGTAACCAGGTGTGCTAGTGCAGACCTATAATACCAGTGCTCTGGAGGGAAAAGCTGGAGGATCCGGAGTTTGAGACCAGCCTGGGCTATAGAAGACCCTATCTCAATCCCTCCTCCAAAAAAATTGGACAATATTGAAGCAGTTTTGAACAGTTGCAGCCTAGCCTAGTTTCCCGATAAAGAAGGGTCAGGTGACATTCCTCCAGAGTTCCTTCTTGCCAGTGACAGTGAAGGGCATGCTGTGTTCAGAAACAGCCCCTCCAGCACCTCAGGTAGCTTCAGATGGAGTAGTTTTAGATGACCGTGTGGAAGAAATTGCAATTTTCAGCATTCACCATTTCCTAGGAGCAGAGACTTTAAAGAAAACCAGCTTCATGGGAATACTTGTGCCCCTCCATTGCAGTTATTTAATAACTTCTGAGGCTGGGGTGTCTCTGGCCAGAACATATTGTACAATGTAGAGTTGCCAATAGTCTGCCATAAACTCTCCTTTTAAGTGCCCATTGACTGTAGAACATTGATGTGCCAAGCCCCATAAGAGAAGACAAAAGAGAACAGATTAGATTTAGAAGTAAACTATAAAACAGAGAGAGAAGAGAGAGAGAGAAACAAGAAAAATAAAAAGAAAATAAAGCAAAAAATAAAAATAATAAAAGTAAACTCTAATTCTTTACAAATTATAATAAGCTATGAAACTACAATGTGGAGCTAAGCTTGCTCTTTAGAACTTTCAGGAAGCTGATCCAGCATACACACACTCTGTCATCTTCTGTGGCATTTCTTGGAGAGATGGCTCAGAGGCTAAAGCCACTTGCTTACAAAGCCATCTGACAGTCTGGGTTCAATTCTCCAGTACCCACATGAAGCCAGATGTGCAGGGTGCCATTTCCTGTGTCTTTCTCAGACACTGAACATTGTAGCTCTCACTTCAGCCGACGGCATGCTTGTCTTCACTTTCAGCACAGCCCTTTAGTGCTGCAGGACCATTGCCGGCATTGCCCATGCACCTAGGAGAGCATTTTCTTCACAGTTACTCTTCTGTAATTATTGTTGAATGAATGCACTCTGACTAAACATGGGTGTGATTCATTTCGGTTTTCAAATTCGGCTCCTAATGAATTACATAAGCTAGCTGGGCAGACACAGTTGCTCCATGCAGAATAAGTGATTAGAATGATAGAACCATAACATTTTAGAGCCATAAAGGACTCGAGAGATTGTAATTCATTCTATTTGTTTGCAGTTGAACAGGGATAACTCAGAAAGCTCAGATGAACCACCATTCATTTCACAGGCACGTTGATTAGCTACTTATAAGCTGGGGCTGTTGGCAGTAGAGCTATGTACTATGGCATGTTTAAATTTCGTCCATTACCTGGGCATGATGGCACTCATCTGGCCTGTAATATCAGCATTTGGGAGGCTGAGGGAGGAGGATTAAGAGTGCCAAGCCAGGGCTGAAGAGATGGTTCAGTGGAGAAAGTGCTTGCTGTGAAATCAGAAGCCATGTAAAAGCTCTATGCTGTGACAAGCATCTATAACCCCATCCATCTAGAGCAGGAGAATACCATGGAAGCTCGTGCATCAGGTAGCCTGGAAAACCCAGCAGTGAACAGCCAAAAGAAACTATGCCTCAAGAAAGATGGAAGGTGAGGACCAACACCTGAAATTGACTTCCATTACTATGTGCTATAACATGCACACTCACACACGAACATGTGTGCACACACACAGAATTCCAGACCAACTTGGGCCCTAAAGTAAGCTTCAGTTCAGCCAGGCTACATGCACAGTGAAACTCTGAAAGCAAATAAATTTTATCCATACGCCTGCCATTGGTTTTCCTTAAGAAATTGGTTTTTAATTTTATTATATTTGAAATTGGGGTCACTTTGTTTTCTGTCTACTTTCTGAAATGTCTTCATCCCATTGTCAGTAAAACTGACCTGGATAAGTTGTCTGCCCATGTCCTACTCAGAGGGGTGGGTGGGAGGGACATGATCTTTGCATCAACCAGAACAGATACAAAGTAAAATTCCAGCCTCAAATCTGCATCCGCCAGCAAAAGACATCTAACAATAACCCCTGTCACAGTTGGTCCAAATGGCCAGGGCTTGATCAATAACTGGCAGCTGCTCTAATTCTTGTCCTCATTTCCAACGTAGAACCAAACGGAGAAAGGCAAATATGCTTCCCTAGCTGGTCCTGGGAAGCCTGGCATCTCTGGGCCCTCCTGCTGTGATCCCAGGCCACCAGCCTCCATGCAGGACACATCTGAGCCATCTCTTTTTTTCCACTATAAAGCTTCCCACTCCCCTGCCTGCTTTTGAGTCTCTGCCAAATGCAAGTGACAGTGGGTGACTCCCTTTATAAAAAGCTCTGAATACATATCCTTTCTTGTCTCACTTGGGTAGGCTGCACTCCAACAGGAAAAGACTCAGGAATGGAGCCCAGCTCCATTTCCTTGGGTAAGCCCTGTAGTTTCAGTTATGCAGCCAGCTCTGCATCTGCCTTTTAGGACTTTTAGGGCTCTGTAGTCTCTCCCTTTGATTTCTTTTTTTACTTTATTTTGCTGTGTGTATGTGTGGTGTACACGTTGTGTATGTGTGTGGGCACATGTCTGTATGGTGGCTGGAGCTTGATGCTGGGTTTCTTCTTCAATTACTCTCCACTTTATTTTGAGACAGGATGTTCACTGAGCCTAAAGCTCACCAGTTCTACTAAAGTAGCTACCTAGAAAGCCCTAGTGATCCTCCTGGCTCCATGTCCCTAGCATCCCAGCCTTTACGTAGTGCTAGAGATCCACACTCAGGTTCTCACGGTTGCACAGCCAGTATTTCACCTGCTGAGCCATCTCGTCAGCCCTTTACTTCCTTTGTAACAAGAATGTATGTACAAACAAGTCTTGGGTGATTGGCTGAAATCAAACATAGTAGTTCTTCCCTATTCCCAGAAAAATGTTTGAAGTTCCACAGTGTATCTGAAACAGATAGTGTTGAGCCCCACAAATAAACAGTGTGCTGTACAACAGTAACTTCAGTGTGGGTAGAGTTGAGTCTGGAATTTCACTTTTCTATCTAGTCTGACTGGTGGTGTGGTCGTGAGTCTCTTACTGATTCAGGAACTTGTGGGGTTCTGGTGATTCTCTGGTCTCTGTTCCCATGTGGGACGGGGATTACAGATGTGTATGCCCACTTCCAGTTGCTTACATAGGATCTAAGATTCAGTCTCCAGCCCTCAGGCCTTCAAGCTCGTGCAGGAATGCACTTACCAGCTGAACCATCTCTAGTCTTCCTCTTATTTTGAAAATGAAAATTTTTCTTATTTTCTAGTTTTTCCCCAATATGAACTTTGGATCTAAAAATGACAAGAAAGTCTCAGAATCAGAAGTAAGACCAGCCATGGACATTTTTCTCTCGAAAGTCAATAATTATCTTTATTTAAAGCAGTGGCATTATCTTCTTTTAGAGACCAGCTTGTGTGTCAATTTTTCAGAGATCTGATATGGCCTATATCTCATTTGCAAAATTAGCTTGCTTAACTGGCATGCAGGACCGGGAAGCTGATCTCCAAAGAAGAGATACACATGGCTTCTTCCCTACGCATATGTGAGGGCTTATGTGGGTTGTCAACTTGGCAGGGCCTTGAAGCTAGCTTCTGGGCCTTATCTAGATTAGCATGACCCTCTGATCATGCTATGTGGGATTATGTTGGTTAGGTGATTGTGATGTGGGAAGACCCACATTAATTCTGGATTGCCCTGCTCCATGAGAATGGGGTGTGTGTGAAAAGGAGAGAGCAGGCTAAGCACTAGTGTCCACTTCTCCACTGTGGACCAATTGTGACTCCAGGCTCCTGCCGCCATTCCTTCTCTGCCATGGACTGTAACCTCACACTGTAAATACAGATAAAGCCTGCCTGCCTTTCTTCTCCGTCCTTCCTTCCATCCTTTCTTCTGTCCTTCCTTCCTTTCATCCTTCCCTTCTTCTTTCCCTTCTTCCCTTCTTCCTACTTCCTTCCTTCCCTATCTCCTTCCTTTCACGAATTTCTTTTGTCAGACACTTTGATAACAGCAGCAAGAAAAGAACACAACCTATCCAAGGAAAGGACCTAAGGACAAAACTTTGAGAGACTTTCAATGGGTAGGGTTCTTACATCCACCTGAGATGCTTTTTCCCTTCTAAAATATGGAGGGGGCTTGGAGTATCGAGACAGGTCTCATGAAGCCCAGGTTGAAAAACTGAGGCTCTCTAAGACAGAATGTCTCCCCTAATTCCTCAGACGGTCCCCCTTTAACAGAGAATTGAAACAGTGGAGGCAGCCTCTAGCCCAGTGCCTGAGTCATCTTTCCCCAGTAAAACCTGGGTTAAACTGCGTCACAGCAAATCTCCTTATCTTTTGGCCTGTGTCATGTTTTTTTTTTTTTCCTTTCCATAAATTATAAGACTACCACAGACATGGTAGAATGGAATTGGATTCTTTCTTTCCTGGGTTTGGTCAAACTGTAAATAAATCTGTTTTCCTTTGCCAGTTTCTGTTTCCTAATTTCTTGTGGACATGACAGTGGCAGGTAACTAACACTGCTTTTATGCATGTAGCTAAGAACACTGACGTAGCCATTCTCATCAGCTAGAAATCCCAGGGCTCCTTTTAGTCATGTGCGTAGCTCTGTAACACACCAGGCTGGATCTTTTTATGCTTCTAGCCAGCCTCCACTTGCTTCCTCCGTTTAAAATCTCTCTTCCTTATGCCTCATCTTTCAGAGCACTCTTAAATTTCACTTCCTCAAGGAAGCCCTCCTAAACTGTAGTCTAAATTAGGGCTCCCATTTCATTTTAGTCCAGTGGTCCCCAAATGCTTTCTATAATCATAGTAATCTAATAATGACTATTTTAGTCTTTGCAGGACATACAGCCAGTTACTCTGTTCTAATGCCATAATAAAAACGTAGCCTTAGACTTTATATAAATGAATGTGTAGACTTAGGGCCAATAAAACTTTATTTATACAAACAAGTGATGGACTGTTGGCTCTAGTTAATTGTTATGGTTCAAATGGGAAATTCCTGATAGGCTCATGTGTTTGAACACTTGGTCCCAGCTGGAGGCACTGTTTTGGGGAGATTGTGGGAAATTTCAGACCAGGGGCCCAGCTGGCAGAGAGAGGACATATTAAGTCCTGGGCTAGTTTCTAGGTCAGCTCTGCTACTGGCTGGATCTCTGCTTCCTAACTACTTCCAGAATACAACCAGCCATTCCATACTTGCCCAGTCACAGCCAGAGCCACTCCTGTCACCATGCCTTCCCATATGATGAACTATGTCTCGCAGAACCTTTAGCGAAAATAAATCCTTTCTCCTTTATGTTGATTTTTTTCCAGGTAATTCCATCACAGCCAGGAGAAAAGCTGAATTATACACTGACTAAAGCTTGTCTTAGAATAGTTTGTATTTTTTTCTGCACCGTATAATTCTATGATTTGGGCAAGTGTTTCCTTCTTCTGGACTGAAACTTGTCACACAAGATGCCCATTTCTGCATCTATCACCCCTGGCACTTAAATATCTAATGAATTAATGAATGAGATGGAAAGGCTGCTTTCTTTTTCCTGCCTTACCAATATATAACACTGTTCTTTTTTGCCAAGCATTTTCTTTGCTAGCTAACCATTTCCTGAAAATATAACTCTTGGCTTTTATTTAGACATTCTCCGTATTTCTAATATCTTCTGGGCTTTTTTGTCCTCTGAAGTTTGGGTCACTGATGGATGTCTGTCCTTGGTTTTTAAAATACATGTATTTATATTAGTATCATTTAATATATATTTAACTGAGTGCACATGTGTGTGGGCCTACCAGAGCCTCTTGCAGCTGCTAACGAACACCAGATGCTTGAGCCCCTTTTTAACATACTGTTTATGTGGGTGGTTTGGGAATTAAATGTAGGCAGGCAGGCTTTGCAAATGCCTTTAACCACTGAGCAATCTTCCCTGCTCCTGCCCTTGAGTTTTGAACTAGATGGGAACTTGCATTGCCTTCTTCTCTCATTAAAACATCGGGGTCAAGCTGTCTACATATCATTATAAGGGCTGGCGTCCTCTTAAGAGTGGTGGCATTCCTATTACAGGGAGGAACCCTGGACCATGTCAAATTGGCATTAATGTGATTTGGCAGGAGTGAAAAATAAAATAAAAACAGCCTCCACCTAGCAACCTACCCCAAGCATTTCAATTGTAGTAATTTCTTTCATACCAAACATATTTGTTTTGCTCAAACATGCTACAGTCTATAGGCAGGATCCTGATTTTTATAGGCAACTAATTTCAAAGTGACACTTTGGGACCTTGCTGATCCAAGTTGTATTTTTCTTGTCTTGTGAGTGCCTTCCAGTCGAGGCTGTCAACACTGCTTAGCCTTCACTGAGCCAGCCCCACACAACGTGGAAACACCCAGCAGCATTGGCAGCCAGTGACATGGGCTCTGCATTTTCTTCCCTACTGTGTACTTCCAGGGAGTCCGTGAACTTGGGCTTTTCAGTCAGATGGAGAAATATTTGCCTGATCCAGAAATTAAAGGCTAATTTAGATTGCAGGCTACTTGACAGCTTGGGAATTAAGAAGTTTTCAGATGCATCCTTTCCTGGCTTAGGGAAAAACATGTATTTCATAAGGTTAAACCTGTGGTTCTTGTCTGTCTGGTCCTGCTGAGTGTCTGGGTCTCAGGAAGTCGTTGGCTGAGGTGGGGCAGCCATGTGGTAGCCATGCCTGGCTCTGCAGCAGGCATGTGGTGCAGTTGTGGAAAGCAGAACCCACCGTGGCTTGTTCACGCACAAGGTGACTAAGATGTCAGGTGCGCAGGCACACTGTGGGCAGAGAGCTGGGCACAGTCTCTGAGCTGAGTGTCCACTAGTGAGCCTCACTTTTTGCTATGGTCAGGAGGGTGGAGGAAGCGTCAGGAACACGGGGGATTATCATGATCTGAGGAATTAGTAAGATATTGCTGCTTAGGGTATAAACCCTTTCCTGGATTCCATAACCTCTCCTTCAGATCTCTGTAGCCATGCTGAGAGGTCTGTCCAGGGCCTCCTAGGGGATGTTCCAGTCTCTCCTCTTTGATGGCCTTTCCAGGAAAAGTAAATTCTTATTTACTTACTCCCTTACTTCTACCCTGTAGCCCTGCCACCTAATGCGACCATGAAACTAAATCTCAAAGAATTACCATGAGATCTGATATTAGTTACATTTCTTATCACTGTGACCAAATATCGGACAAGAGGGGACAGAGAGTTTATTTTGGCTTGTTGTTTGAGGGGATACAGTCAGCCATGGCATGGAAGGCACGGAGACCGGCAGCTCCATCGTGGTTGTCGTGTGTAGCTAGGTCTCCTATGATGGCCAGCAGGGCGTGGACAGGACTAAGAGCTGGGCTCTAGAAACTCGAGGCCTATCTCTAATGACCTACTTTGAACAGCAAACCTCTACCTTCTAAAGGATCCTACAGCTTTCCAAACCAGGCTCACCTGCTAGGGACCAAGATTTCAGACGTGGGAGCCTACTATGGGGGACATTTCATATTCAAAGCAAAATGAATGTCAAGAGGTTGTGAAGTCTGTGGAGGGGGCTCAGTGGGTAAGATCACTTTCTGAGTGATCAAGCATGAGGACCTGAGTTCAAGCTCCAGGATTTAGAACTCATATAAAAAGTTCGGAATGGCCGTCCATGTCTGTAACCCCAGCCCTGAAAGGACTGGAGATAGGAGGGCACTTGGGTTGTCTGGTCAAGACATGAATGTCCTCCTCTGACTTGTGTGCATGGGACACAGACATCTGCATACACACATGCATATATAATACACACACTACACATGTAGCAAAAAAAAGTGATTGTGGTAGAAAGGAATATTTTTTTCATCATTGAGGGACAAGGCATTTTCCTGCATTTTCATTTTGTACTGGTCTGTGCAGGTTATGCAGTGACCTGTGATTAGTCTCAGCTCCCTGACCATGACCGTGGGTGGCAGACTTCCTTCTTTGCCTTGAAAGGACCAATTCGCTGGTAGAACAGGCTGCGTATGAAACCCAGATGTGGGGGAGATGGAGAATGCAGTGTTTTGGATTTTGTCTACTGTCAGGCAATAAGACAGTACGGGGTGTAATCTGAGCTACACCAGAAGCAGGAGGATTCCAAACTCATAACCTGACTATAGTCAATTTAGCAAGACCGTCTCACAATAATAAAATAAAATAAATGGATTGGAATTTATCTGCCCTTGCCTAGCACATGGACAAAGCCCTGGGTTTAATCTCCACTACCACTAAAAAGATACTTGTAAAGGGAGTGTGCATGAAAGAAGGACATTATCTCTCCTAAAAGAGAGATTCTAGGAAACAGGCCAGGTTTGTGTGGATCTCCATTAAAAGAAGAGCTTTATCTAAAATAAATGTGAGTTTATTTGTGCATTAAAGGACTGACTCATGAAGTGGGCAGCTTTCAATACCAGGAAGTTCTGAGAACTCTCCGTCAGCTTTTACAGGAGCCATGGCCTATCGAAGGGAAGAATGGCTTGTCAGGCACAGTGCACATGACTATAATCCCTGCGCTCAGGATGCTCAGGCTGGCTATCTAGTAAGTTCTTGTTTGGGAAAATAAGGAAGGAAGAAAAAAAATAGTACTTGATGGGCTTCAGAGGTTTGGTGGTTTCTGACTGGTTATACCCAAACTTCATTTTATAATGCCCCTCTGGGCTTCTCTTTGCTTATGTGGGAACTCAAGCCAAAGAGCAGCCTCAGCCCACTTACCTCCTGTTGAAGTTCCTTTGAAGCCTCCAGAGCTCCTGGTGTGGTATAAGGTATGTGCACTCATAGGCACACATACCTAGAAACAGCTTCCACCAGAAGCCTGTGGATGGGAGGTGCTTGTTCAAAACCCTGACCTTGAGGCTGAACCCATGGTGAGGTCCAGCACTGAGGTGAGTGAGGGGTTCTCTGGAATCCCCGTGAGCTAAAGTTTTGATGAGTTGCTAAAATCCTGTCTTCCTGCCTGTGGGATGCCTGACCCACCCACAGGTTCTTCTGTCATTTCCTGTCTTTTTCTTGTAATCTTTGGGTCACATTAACTTCTCTATCAGTGAAAATGAGAGCAGAGTGTTCCCTTCCCTGCAAGTACTCAAACCTAGTATGTGGAGATGAGGTTGCTATTTGTGCTTTTTGAGGTCTGACTCATTCAGCATTTATTGAGCTCCTATAATGTCCCCACAAGTACATTAGAGACATACAGCTTGCCATGTGGGGATTCAGAACCTCATGGAGGAACATTATTTTCACTATGGCCAAGCAGTTGGGGAACCATTTCTGTTTCGAAAGTGACCTCTTTGACTTTCTGCATATACAGTACTGAAGGGAAGCCAGGATGTCCTCTGTGGTAAGGGAAATGTCTGTCACCCCTTTGAGAACCAAACCCAGCTGCAATGCTCCTGCTGAGGAGAGATTTTACTTTGAACTTCCAGGAACAGAGACCAGGCGTGCCTTCTAGTTTTTAGTTCTGGGAACTGTAGGTCATTGGCCTTCTGGGTTGACAGTTGACTCCCTCAGATGCATTTACCATCTGGAGGCGAGAGGATTTAGATTTTAGGAGGAACCTCAGAAGTGAGGGGCAGCTGGGAGGCTCCTTCCAAGGAGCAGCATTGATACGCTGTCACACTAAGCATGAGCAGGTACCTTTCTTCTCTGTGGCCCTAGTGTTCCCTATTAGAGGCTGTCTGAGGAAGGATGTCCTATGATTTGTAGCCATAGTTTGCATTAGTTACTTTTGCATTGCTGTGACTAACATACCTGACAGAAACAACTTAAGAGAGGAAAGGCTTATTTTAGCTCACGATTGCAGAGGGTTTCTGTCCACTGTTGTGGGATAGCCATGGTGGAGTGAGCGTTATGGCAGACAGGAAGTAGAGAGCAGCTGGAACCAGGGGCTGAGCTAATCACCCCAAAGGTTTACCCTTTGTGACTTAATTCCACCAGTCCCACCTCCTAAGGGTTCCATGGGTCTCAAAATATTTCCACAAACCCGGGGGCCAAGAGTTCAAAGCATGAGCCTGTAGAGCATCAACCCATAATACCATGTCCTGACTAGCTTTTCACTACAGCTTTCCAGGTCTACAGAGCTACCTATAGGATGGTATTCACAATCTACAATCAGCTATTCACTCTCTATCCAAAGATGAAGGGTGATTGATATTTGCTTGGTATTCATCTCAGGGGATGTATTCTATTCTAAGAATACCTGGATGTAATGTATAACCTGTTTGCTGGTACCAGGTCCATACATTGCTATGCTAGCTGCTACAGATGAGTAACATGCATGTGCATGCATGTGTGCACACACACACACACACAGTCCTATCTTTTAAGAACTGACAATAAGATGAACAGTGCTGTGAAATCCATGCCTTTGTAAGTTACCAGTGTCTTCTTGGGCAAGCGCTGGAACCCCATTTCCTTGGTGAAGGCTAATCGTGTGTTAGCTTCAGGAAGATCTCATTCATGCCCTGATTTTCAGTGCTGCCACATGAAAGCAGTAGCTGAACCTGGGTCCCCGCTGTGAAAATGAAAACACATGAGGACATTCCATGGCGCGTCCATTATTCATGCGCATCGGTGGCAGAACATCATGGTGGTACATCTGCTCCAAAGTGCAATTATGTGTGGGAACTTACTGCTTCATGGGCTGGTTTCATTCCCTACGGTTGTTCTCCGGCATGACAACATTTGAATGAAGCAGGTATCTTGTCTATAAAGGTCTCTCAAGACACACCAGTTTTTGCTATATCCAGAGTAGATTAGTATTTATTTCATATTTACTACATCCCAGATACCTTTTTACACACTGCAGGAAGCAATCTAATTTCCAGAAGAAAATGGGTTGTTTTGGTCACAGTACTTCCTGCCAACTCAGAATGCCCTCGCGAGAGATTAAATTCCTGGGTGCTATTTTACAATGTGTATCATAGATCAACCATAGAAGTAAATCATTTTTTGTGATCTCGTCTGGCAAGCCTAAAGGAAGACGGAAGGATGAGTACCAGTGGACAAATTGTGCACGCGTGCACTGGAAATCTCAAGGTGGTTAATGGAGGCTCTGCCGAATGAAGGCCAGGTAGAAATAAAATTCAACGGACGCCAGTGCATCTTTTAATGAGAGGTTTGCAAAAGACATGCTATCGGTTCTATGCACAATGCCTGGATATAGCAAATCTATTTTTATTAGGTCTACAAAGACTAAAATATCTCAATATGTGTGATATGATGTAATTGCTGCTTTTGAGATGGGAGTTGAACAAGGAAAGCAGAGAAGACAATTACTTGGGAATCAATGGAAACATCCTGTTATTATTTGGTGATGCAACAATAATATTCAAAGGCCAGGAAGATGCTCAGCTGGTAAAGAGCTTGCTTTCCTAACAAGCATGAGGACATGAGTTCAGTCCCCAGGACCCACATAAAAATGCCAGGCGTGGTGGCGAGCACCTACAATCCCAGAACTGGGAAGAAGATGGGAGAATCCCTGGCTCTCATTGTTCATCTAGGCTAGCCTAATTGCTGAACTCTAGGCCAATGAGAGACCCTGTCTGAAAAAAAGTGGATAATGTACCTGAGGATAACACCCAAGATGATCCCCTGGCTACATACTCACATATATCTGCACACACACACACACACACACACACACACACACACACACACACACGCACACACACACATACACAGACACCCTTACAAACACAGACACATGCACATATTCATGCAAATGCTCAGATATTCATGGAGTGACAAAAGGGCGGTGTCATCTCCTCATGAATTCCCAAGGGTGGGAGATGTTTGGGGAGTTGCCTGGGTCCACATGGTCTAGCAACTGTGCATTCATATTAGTTAGTGAGCAGTAATGATGACTTTGTGGATTACATGGACCAGTAACTATGATCTCTTGAACTCAAAAACCATGATCCAAGTATTGGGTTAGAGTATTGGGAACAGATAAGACTCCCACCCCTGATTGACTTTGAGGATTGACAGAAGAGTTTCGGAAGTCCACTCTGGGAGGTAAGATGCTAGTACCTGGAGATTCTCATCTAGTGAAGTGGATCCCAGAGGAGGTAATGTGGTAATGTAGGAAAGACTGTCCTGGGAGGTGCTTGGCACCATGGACCAAGCAACATAGTACCCCAAAGCAGAAACCATATCAATGAGGCAAGTATAGAGAAGACCCAGCCTTTTCCTTCTGGATGTTGCTGCTCCTACTCCTGCTCCCCCCTCCTCTGCCTCCACCATCACTACACTAAAGGATATCCTTTATATGGTGCCCTTCATGACAAACCTATTACCTGGTGAGTGACGGGAGCTTGACCAGGATTAGGAGAGATGGGAGGAGCAGTGCTGCCCCCCCCCCCCCCCCCCCCCCCCCCCCCCCCCCCCCCCCCCCGGCCTCCATCTCCCAGGTAAGTTCTGCTTGCTGCTGTGAGTACTTGTGAGCTCCTGGCATTTGGGACCCAGGGCCTTGGGGATATCCATGTTCAGGTTCTGAAGATGAGAAGAATAACAAAAGTGTATAAATTCTTTATTTCAACTAGAGGATTCTTTTTATTTCATTCTTTAATTTCAGTTTGGATGTTTTCGTACATGTATATATATTTTGACTGTATGCATTTCCCACGACCCTCATCCCTTTCCCATGAAATCCCTCTTTCTTCCTAGCTAATCCTCTTTCAGCTTTTCTACCTTTTTTTTTTTGACCCACTGAATAAAATTAGGGTTCCTTGCATGAGTAAGGGTGGGAGCTTATTCAGTGGCGTTTAGGCAACTTACCAGTAACTAGCTACTTAGGTATCTGCTTCCTCCCTCCCCCAAAACCCTTAACTGCCAATAGCTACTCTGGGAAAAGCTGGAACTTGTGAGCCCCTCCCCAGCCATGATAGAACTCACCTAAAGGATTCTTTTTTAAAGGAAGAAGGCTTTATTTCGCTTTACAGTCCATCATGGCAGGGAAAACATGGTGGCAGAAGCTTGAAGCAGTTGCTCACATTCAGCCCAGTGAGGAAACAGAGCAGAGTGCCATTGCTCTGCCAGCCTCAGCTAGAAGCTTCTTCAGTATTGCATACATTAGACCAAAAGTTGTTAGTAACAAGTGACCTTGCTTTGGAATAAAAATATGGAAGAGTAGCAGTTTATTAAGATATCTAACCTAGAAAAAAAAGAAAAAATAGAAAAACACTCAATTTCACCAGTTTCCTGCTTCTTCATTGGGATGCTGGGTAGGCTCCTTATTCTAATTTGGCACGACCTTATGACCTCATTAACTCAAGGGTGGCCAGAAACAATGGACCAAAGCAATGGACCCAACATCTTAACTGCAAGTTCATGTTCTGTGTTTCGAGGCAAATCCTAGAAAGAATCCCCACCCTGTTTCCTACTCTCATTTAGTTTGTTTTAACAAAGTGCATAGGGGGGGGGGGGTCAATGAACATGTGTTTACATTCCAAGGACAGTCAAGGCTCCTTTGATTAGCACATGCTGGTCTAGTGACCTGTTGTCATTTTTCCTTTGTAGCAATTAAGAAGTCCAATAATGAAAAAAAAATCTCTTTAATTTACTTAACCAGATAAGATGTTTGCTCAAGAGCTATAAGTCCTTTTTCAGTGTTTTGTAGTGTGAACTTAATAACCAAAAGCATTGCATGTTCTGTAAATAACAAGACCAAGCTTGTGTTTTATGACTTGGTTTCATCCAGTTTGGCCTGTATCTTCTTTGACAGGCTTTACAAGGAAGCCCAGGGCTTCGCTTCCTTAGCTCTCATGATGTCTGCCATGCGGCAGGTATGTGACATAGCTTCTAACCTGGGAGTCTCAATGAAGATAACATCCATCATGGAGCTTGGCTTTCTTCTCACCTACAAATCATCCTGACCCTGTTACCTCATGTCAGTTCGCCTGGTGTGCATTATGCCACCAGGACAGGGCTGTCAGCTAACAGAGAAAACGTGAAGCAGCCTCTACCAGTGCTTTCTGCCTCACAAACAACTTTGGTGGCAAGGGTTCCCTTGACAGGAGGTGGGAATTGAGAATCTTCTAAGAGTAGGGACGAGCATAGGATCATATGATTCGAAATTCTATCCCTAATTGTTCTGCTTCTCCCTACTTCTTGTTTTTCATTTATTTACTTTTAAAAATCTGTGTGTGGTGGTGTGTGTGTGCATGTGCATGTGCACATGTGGAACTCAGGACACGATCTTCTACCTAGTTTGAGGCAGGGTAACTGCTCTAGGGACTTTTGTGGGTCCTACCTCTGCCTCCTGTCTCATTGTAGGCACCTAGGATTACCAACACTCATGCTACCATGTCTGGATTTTTGGGAGTTCCAGAGATCAAAACTCGGGTCCTCATGCTTGTGCAGGAAGTACTTTGCCCACCAAATCATCTCCCCAGCTTGGGAACTCTTTCTTGTTTTATGTGCTGAGTTCTTGGTCTATATCCAAAGCAGTGTTCAGTAACAGTAAGCATTACAGGAAAAGTCAGTGACGTGTCACTCATAATCTCTCCATACTCACATTCATAGGTAGTCTGCAGATACAAGGGAATCTAAAACATTGCTTGTTTTTAACTTCAACAGGTATAAACAATTCCCCACCTGTGAAAGAAAGATTCCAGGTTGGCAGTACTTATGTTAAGAAAGAGAGATTGAAACTCTACAGCTGCACAGAACCATGTAGCATGAATTAGGAGAGTGGGGAGTGGGCAGCTTCCCTCCTCTGTTAGTAGGCCCCATATATCTGTGGAGTTCCTGGCAAACTGGAAACACCTGTATGCAAGTTTGAGTTTAAAAGGTCATAGATGGTTTTTGAACCCATTTAAGGAGTACCTATGTCATGTTGGGCTCTGTGATGGGCACTGGGCCTGCCAGGCACCTGCAGGCTGTGGGAATTGCATTATTGAAGACAGCTGAGCTCAGATCAGTGATTTCTCAGAGTCCTGATCTCATTTGTAACCTTCACGCAAGTCTTTTTGTCTGTCTGCTTGCTTGATGTTTCCCAATACATTTTCTGTCTTCACCTCAATCTCAGCATGTCCACATTGCAAATTCCTTATCCCCCACCTAGACTGGCTTTTCCAGCTGTGCTCTTGTCTCAGACGTGGGAATGCCAGTTGTGTAGTGACTGGAGCCAGAATCCTGGGAGTACTGACTTCTGACCTGGACACCCCTTTACTTGAGCATTAGGAAATAATACTTCTGCCTCTGAGGTGTATCATGAGGTCTGTCACTGGATTCCAAACCCATCGACATCATCATTTTCCACTTGGACTATCAAAGTGCGTCTCTCAAGTGATACTTTGCTCCTTTCCTTCTCTGATTCATCCTTCATCTTTTCAGTAGAGTAGAACCTTCTAGATCTAGGGCGGTGACAGAGAAAGAGGCATAGTGCAGGCAGCCAGTGTCGGGGTTAGCATCTGTCCAATGCCATTTCCATGCACTTCATACTTGATCCTTTCTGCAAAATGCAGACCCGATTGCACCGTTCCCACGAAGATCCTCAAACCTTGACCCCACAGCCAGCCAAAGTGTGCACTAGCACTATCTTTCATGCACTAACATATCTTTCAAGGTCTCATTCTGACTTCTTAGACATGCCTTTTAACTGTGACGTTCAATGACTTACCCTCTCCCTGGAGACATCATGCACCTGGAAGTCTTGGTCTTAGCATTGGTTTCCTGAGGTGCTGTTACATACACAAAAAGAATCCTTTCCTGTTTTACAACCAGGGACAGGTGTGTCTGTTTGTCGTGTCAAATCTCCAGCCAAGGTAAGGACTCCCAGGTTATATAGTTCTTGCCACTTTCCACCGTGAATACTCATTCACCTGTCTGTCATTGCAGGTGAAGGGGGAGCCTTCTGAGATTTCCTGAATATCTTTTCTTCTTAGCACCCAGCCAAGCTAGTATCTGGTACAGAGTCATTTTTCAGATTAAGTGAATGTTGCAACCATAACAATATGGTGAGGCGTATGTTGCATAAACCGAGATCAGAGTCCCAAGGATGATGGCTATGAGGTACAGGGATTCATACAAGTGTCAGCTTCTTCAAGAATGGCAGGCATTAATGAGTCATCAGGTAAAACATATAGAAATTCGTACATCTGACTTGTTAGAGGAGTTTTGCAGCATTGGTACATGGGAACCCAACCTTCTGCCTCACCCAAGACACAGCAGTAGGCTTACCTTCTCTATGGAACTTTCCAGAAGTGCTTATTTCATGTTAGAGTCACAGGGACTTGAGGATCACTCTTAATTATCTCCTCCTGAGAATACGTGTAATTTGCCACTTGTAACTTGCAAGTAATATTTTTGGGATTTCTAGGGATTGCTTCAAAGATTTCAAGAGTCAAGTGAACTTTAGAATGTGTATTTCCCATCTGGCATCTGCCTAGGGGCACAGAAAACATGAAGGATGGATTCCTGTTATTGCTGTGAATGTCCAACAATGGAAGAATGGGACAGCGTGGTGAGATCCTGTCTTAAAACAATGACAACAGCACCCTCCTCCAAATACATATTTTACAGACAGCCTCAAATAGCCTCAGATACTACTAGGAATGCTTTTATTACTTTGTGAGTGTTAATTCATTTAATCTCACACCAACCTTCAAAAATAATTACTATTATTAGCCTCTTTGTATAGATGGGGAAACTGAGGTCAGAGAAGCAATTGCATCTGCTCAATGGGTTTGCGAGTAGAGGAAGGGCAGGTATGCGTTCAGGTGGGCCTTGAAATCAATCTACCCTTGAGCACATAATCCATCCACTGACCACCATTGACCAGCTGGCAGAAGCAAAGCCAAACTGCTTCTTCTCTCTTCCTTCCCTTCTCCTTCCCCTGCAACAAAAGAAGGAGGAGGGGGTGAAATGTACATTCATCCTTTCTAGTCAAGGCTTGGACAGAGCTCAGAACATCACACTGAGAGCCTCCGTAACTACTAAACTGCAGATACTTCTTTTCTTCTTTCTCTGCCATCAGAAGAATAACCAAGAACATGCTAAGAACGAACAGGCATTTTCTCTGCTGGGAGGTAGGGACAAGTGGCTAAAAAGACAGAAATTAGCTAAAATCATTTCTCACTTCCTTGCTGGGTGACCACAGGCAAAATGAACACACGTATGATAATATCTAAGCCCCAGAATCCTTTGAGTGAGTAGCAGAACTCATGTTGACTACTGTCTGGGCACAGCTTGTTATGGTTTGGATTTGAAATGTTTCCCGAGGGGCTCATATGTTGAGGGCTTAGTCCCCAGTGCAACCCTGTTGAGCGATGGGACTGAGAAGTGATTTGATCATGACTACTTTGAGCTCACTGATGAATCAGTCATTAGTGAGCTCATAAATTGATGGGTTATTGGAAGATAATGGAAATTTGGGAAGTGGGACCTACTTGAAGGGATTGACTCTATGGGGCATGCCTTTGGGAGCAGTATCTTGTCCTTGACACCTTGTCTGTTTCTCTTTGTCTCTCTCTCTCTCTCTCTCTCTCTCTCTCTCTCTCTCTCTCTCTCTCTCTCTCTGCCTCTCTGCTTTCTTGCTGTCAAAGTAAGCAGCTTGGGTATGACACCCTGCCCCCACTTTCACCACAGGCCACAGCATTGCCAAGGGACCACAGACTGAAACTGCGAAACTGTGAGCCAACGCAACTCTTCTTTTTCTGTCAGATCAAGGGAAAGTGCTTAGCATGATGTGGTGGTGATGTGGGGGCCACTGCTGTACAAGTGGCAAGGCTGAGACCAGGGTGTATGTCCTCTGACCTAGCTTCCATTCTAGAGCAACTGGACAATGTAGAATGTTTTCCCATAGACATGATCATCAGGAAGCCAGAGTTCAAGACCCACCTTCTCCTCGGAGCCTCACCCTAGGAGAAGGGCCCATGGTTCCCATAGCTACCCAGCACATATCATAGACAAAATCTTATCCGATGATTTTGGTTGTCAATCTCAGCCAAGCATGTGAAGGGGAGATAGGAATGATAGGACTGTGTAGGAAATGAGCTTCACCTGTTCCCCTGTCCCCAGCTTTCTGGAACCATAGTCTGTCTGATACCTGGAGATATGGCTTATCTGTGAGGATAAAGCAGTGTTTGGGTTGAGGACCTGGGGTCCCTCCCTATGGCACCCTGGTGAGTCACAACCTACCTCTCCATGGTCAAATGGAAGTAAGAACACCAACCATATTACACAGAGCTTTCATTGCTTTCAACCCCAAGTTGCATAGCTACCAAACAAACATGAGCAACACGTCTACATTTTGTCTTTTCTCTAGCCTCCATCTTTCAACGTGCTTCTGAAAGTCAGAACTCTAGTTACCTTTTTAAAGTCTCTCTCGCTGCCAAATGCTGTCTGGTGGCATTCGTCCCATCACAGCCTCCACAAAGTCCCATCGACTGTTAGAGCTGCTGCAACTGCTTCACTTCTGAACAAGAGCCTCCCAGGCTCCAGGGAGAGGCTGGGCTGTTTACTTTTGATTTACCAATAACTCCAGTTTCCAAGAACACTCTGCCAGAAGAAGACAGAGGGAGGGAGGGAGGGAGGGAGGGAGGGAAGCAAGCAGTCGCCAACAGCCCATCCAAGGACAGCTCACAGCTGAGGCAGAACTGGAGGCCACACAGGCAGTAGACTCTGACAGTTTCCCTCACATATCTGCCTTGATGTACTGTTCTCCCATGCCCCCCTCATTCACTGACTCACTTCTGAGACTCTTTCCTCTTTTGAATGCTGCTTCTGAAGGCAGTGGGCAGGAATTGTACTGTAGAAGTTCTGAGTCACAAAGGAGAGGATGGAGAAGAGCCCCTGGGCTCAGAGTGGACTCCTGAGAGGGCTGGAGTCACCAGGTGCTGGAAGGGACAGATAGTCAGGGGTAAAATGAGCAGAAATAGGGTCGAACACTACCTCATCTGGCCCAGGGCCAGCACTGGTTAAGGACTTTACACACACACACACACACACACACACACACACACACACACACACACACACACACACAAAACTTCTCTTCACTTTCTTACTTTACATTAGAAACCATATAGTTACCAGGCCTATCCCTGACCCAGCAGCCAAGACACGTAGGCTCTGGTCTCAGTTCTGTCCCTACTCAGCCTCATGGTTTTTATTGGTTTTGATCTCTACTGTTCTCTGTAAAACAAAAAGACTACACTGGATTTCTCTTTCCCTAGTGAGGGTTGTGTGGTACAGTCATCTTTAGGAAAATAAGTTCTTGAATCAATTGAGTTTAGAGATGCCTCGTGGTTGGCCTTGAACTTAACATTCTACTGCTGAGGCCTCCTTTGTATTAGGGTTCAAGGTATGTTCCATGGGGATTTTTCTTCTTTGTTTTCACTCTCAAATACCTCTCTGGATAGTTCTAGAAAATCTCTAGCTCTCCTGCCAACATGACACGCAGTTAAGTAATCTTGTGAATTTCTCATCTTCAAGGAACAAAGTGAGGAGTTGAAAATGAGAAATTCATGAGTTCCGTGTTAGAGACTCATGTTATCACTGACAGTTCTGACCTCTGACTCCTGACTTCTGCAGTAAAGGATGTGTACTAGTAACTACACGGAGTGGGCTCCTGTCAACAAAATCACCTTGTGGGTAAAATATTTACAAATAAGGTGAAATTTTTTTTGTCTCATTGGATGATACTAGGTTGGTGATATGAAGCTGTTTATATTAGTGAAAAAAATCTGTGAGTGGTTAGAAAATAATGCCATATTTGACTTTTAATTCCTTCCATTTTCAATATGTGGACTTAAAAAAATTATTTCCAAGGAGAGAGAGAATGAATGAACAAGAGAATGGGTGCACCAGGGTCTCTAGCCATCTAGCCACTGCATACGAACTCCAGATGTATGGCCACTTTTTGCATCTGGATTTCTGGGTACTGGAATTGAACCCCGGGTCTTTAGTCTTTGCAGGCAAATGTCTTCATGACTGGGCCATCTCTCCAGCCCCAATATGTGGGTTTTGATCAAATCTTGTATTCACTGTGATTTTGCTGTTATGTAGATACAGGAATGCAGACCCTGAAGCCTGGTGTGGTTACTGCTTATCCAACTTCCTGTTTTGCTTTGGTGACCTTAAACAGTTGTCCCTACCCATCTGCGTCATTGTAGTCAAATGAAGATCCAAGTCAGTTATAGTCAGAGTGAGATTTGAGAACGCATGCATCTTTCCTGCCTTGGCTTAGGAACTCTGCTAGGGTTTGGGTGTGAAAGTCTCCCATGTGCTCATGTGTTTGAACCCTTGGCCCCCAGCTGGTCAGTGGACATTGTTAGAACCTTTGAGAAGGGAGGCCGAGTTGGCAGAGGTAAGTCACTGGGGCGGGGGTAGGAGATCGTTGAGGCTTCTGGCTCTGTTCTCTGCTTCTGGATCACCAAGGTGTGAGGAGACTTTAGTCACATGCTCCCATGCTAGGAACTCCACCACACCTCCCCCACTGTAATGGTGGGACACTGTCAGTATTTTGTTACAGGAACAAGAAAAGGAATGGATACAGTCTCTCTTGGGGTCCTTCTCCAGAGTGTGGATGGGCATCTCTCCACGCTCCCCTTCATCGTGCTGGCAGGAGCTTCCATCAGGGCAGAGAAGGCTGGAGGATGTGTGAGTGAGCAGCTCAGCAATCCTAGTGCACAGCCAAGCAGAGGAAGTAGTATATTCTATTCTTACCTGCCTCCATGGGGGAGACTTTGTTACTGTAATTTCCCTAACTTCAGCTGCAAACCCAGGAGAGTGATTTCCCTTTAAGAAATCCAGACCCTCATCTTAGAAAAATGGTTGTAAATTAGGAACCAGGCTGCCAGTTAATGAGGACCAAAATGGAGTGCACCTGGCATAGCATTTATGACTGTCTTCACTCAGGCCAAGTATTTATGGCTGCCTTAAACCAGGCAAGGTTGACAAAAGACCCTATTTAGCTAAGACAAGAAAGAAGCAATGAGGGGTTATGCCTAGTCCAAATCTTTGCCTGTCAGAGCAGAGACCAAGAGGAGTATTATTTATAATGGAAATGCATTACCTCTCAAGGCTAGGACAAGAAAGTGTCCTGTTGAGTATTTTCTCTTTGGAATTGGGGATTGACAATGTTCTGTTGGGATTGTTATAGCTAAGTTACTGAATGTTGAGTTTTAGGAGATAAGCTTATGCTGTTTTATGTATATAAACCTGGGAGAAACCAGGAAGGGGGCGGGTCCCTGGTCTTTGTTTCAAGCCCTGCCATGCTGGGCTGCAGCTTGAGAGACTGGCCATCAGCTTGTGAACTTTGGTATTTTGTTTTTTGATTTTGATTTTTGCTTTTTTTAAAATACTCTCTTTTTAAATTTATCAATTCTCGGGTGGTCATTTGAATCCATTTCAACTTGTCCTTAGGGATCAGGCTTTGGTGGGAATTCACAGGTCAGTATTAGTCTACCTGGGTCTAAAGCCCTGTCTACCAACCAGCTGATCAGGAATAAGGTCCTCATTTTCTTTTTATCCTCTGCCTTCTGTCTCTACTTTTTGGTGTTTCTAAACTCAACAGAATTAAGGAACTTTATACGTTGGCTCCTTAAAGTCCCAGGGTACTTTGGGAGCAGATGGCCTATGCCCCCTCTCAGATCATTATGGTAGTGGGACATTATGTCAGAGAATCGGGTCAAAGGGCAATGATTATACAAGAAACATTCTTGTTGCACCACCACATACATGACCTTGGAGATGGGACATTGCACACCCATGTTATAGATGAAATCCAGCAGCCCTGGGAGCTGTTACTACCTACATGTGTCCACTCTCAGGAAGTACATTGAATGAATCTGCTTTTTTTTTTTTGCAACAGAGTGGTGTTGAATGAGAAAATGTGAGTGTACTTATTTTGTTCATTCAATTATATCCTGGTGGGTTACTTTGAGGGGCATTTTAGGGACCCTGTTCTGGACTTCCAGTCCAAAGTTAGTTTCAAAGGTCTATAGAGTGAGCAGGACAGATGGGCATATGTTTCCAACTAGGTGGATTATTTCTTCCTTTTTCTCTCCTCACTTCCTTTCTCTTTTATCTTCTCTTTTTGGACAGGGTCTCCCTGTGTATGCCAAGCTCACCTGGATGGAATATATCATGTAGCCCCGGTTGGCCTCAAACTCCTGATCTTTCTTCCTCAGCCTCCCAAATGCAAGGATTATAGACATGTGCCACATGCCCAGTCCTACTGGGATTTAAAGAAAGCAAAAATTGATTACCCACACAGCTTATTCCCTTTATTAGGGAGGATGGTACTGCTTGTCTGTATTAGAACCTTCTAATAAGCCATCCCATAGCAACACGGTAAAGGGTAAATTGTTCTTGAGCGGCGCTGTGGTTTTTGTAATGAGAGGGATGCAGACAGTCTCGTAGGCCATTTAGAGAGGAATTAATTTCCCAGGAAGATCTTCCGGCACTGTTCACAGTTGCTCACCTTCCTGAACAGCTTTGGGTCTATTGCAAACGCTGAGACCTATGCTTCCAGCAAGTTCCAGGCACTCTTGAATTGCCCCAGGGAGCTGAAGCAAGAAGCAACTTTGAAGATTGTTCAAATGTATCATGGAATTTGCCTACCCAGATGCAAAGAGAATTTTGCTTTTAAAACAAACAAAAAACCCTCAAAATCAGAGCTCATTTTTAATGTTTATTAGGAAAATGAGATTGGATAGCAAAACAACAGATCTATCAAAAAATGTACGAAGATGAACAAAACCAATGATGTACTTGCGTGGCTTTATGTGTTTTGCAGAGATTGAAAACCCCCTTGTTTAAGGAACACTTTTCCTTCCACGATGCATTAATATTAGTCAGGAAGTGGCAGGCAGGTTATTTTCCCACATAAAATCTGTCCTCATGGCCCTGCAAAATGACAATTATAAAGAAAACAGACTACCAGTCAAAAGATTTTACTTGGTTTCTCCCCTCTTTCCCTGGTGCTGGGAGTTGATTCAAGAGCCTCAGGAATGCTAAATGTTTTCTCTACCGCTGAGCTATTCTGTCAGCCCTTGTAAGAAAGATTTGAAAATTCTATTGACTTTCCGTTTGTTCAACAGATTCAAAACTTGTATTGAGACTGCAGAACATCTACTTTTTTATTTTATTTATTCATTTTCAAGCAGAGAGATACAGAGAGAGAGAGAGAGAGAGAGAGAGAGAGAGAGAGAGAGAGAGAGAGAGCGCACCAGGGCCACCACCTTGTGGGTCTGGCTTATGTGGGTACTGGGGAATTGAACCCGGGGCCTTAGGCACTAGAGGCAAGTGCCTTAACAACTGAGCAATCTCTCCAGCCCAGAACATCTACTTTTTACTCTTCCCTTCCCTGTTTTCTGTCCTCAAACGGAGCCAGTTCTTGGGATGCTCCAAAGGGAAAAGCCACCGGAGGATAATGGCCAAGTGCATGGATTGTGTGGGGCCATGTCAAGTTGTGGAGATTTGGGCAAGTGCCAGGTGTCTCCTGGTGGAAATCATGGGTTGGTGTCAGGAGGAAACGAAACACTGTGTAAAGCTCTTGGGTTTGGGCCTGGCAGCTGAAAGTGCCAGTAGCAGCTGTTTGTCATTATTGTTCATCTTATTGTCGCTCTAATTCTGAGTCCAAGCCTGCCAGATCCTCATCCTCCATCCGAGAGGCCATGCAGGGAAACCATCATCTGACATGGGTACAGAGACAGGCGTGTGACAGCAGTGGGCACAAATCAGGTGGCTCAGGGAATTAAGTAACAGGAAGTGATGACCTGACTGTATGCGAAGGGACATGTCGTAGTGACCCAGGAGGACATCACAGGGAAGACTGGTGTGTCAGGCCTGGAGGAAAAGCAGCTTGTAGAACCTCAGAAGACATGCTCAGTAACTGAGGGGAAGCCACCGCCAGTCCTAGACTCCAGGCACCCGAGCAAGCTCAAGGGGGAGGCAGCCATTAACCCTCAGTCACTACGGAGAGTTCAGGAACAGAAGTGGTCATCGGGTTTGGTGACAAAGAAGTCATTTGTGCTTTCCTAAGGACCACTTTGGTCAAGTGGGGATAGCAGTTCAGTGGTGTGCTGGTGAAAGCTTACGAGTTGGTGCTCAGGGAGGGGCTGGGAGAAGGAGGAAGCCTGGATTGGTAGTGTTTACTCACTTCCATGGGGAGACATCCCCAGTGTTGAAGGCATCAGGTTTGTACATCAGGTCTGGGATGTTTTCCCAAAGGGACATTCCCAGTTCAAGGCCCAGTTCCCAGTGTGGAACCATTGAGATATGGTAACTTTATGACTTGGGGGCTAGTGATGGGTTTTAGTCCACTGGGCATATCTTAGAAGAGAGTGATGAGACCCTGCTTTTTTTCTTACGTTTTGCAGCCTGGCTGTGAGGGGTTTTCTCCACCAGGACATTCAGCCTCTTCATAGGCCCAAAGCAGTGAGCCAAGTGGTCATGGACTGAAATCCCCCAGACTATAACCCAAAATAAACCTTTTCTCTTAACTAGTTGATTATCTGAGATATTTGTTATAGTAACAGAAAACTGACAACCACAGTCACTAATGCATTCCGGGGTGGGTTGCTTACAGTCCCCATTGGGAAGAGGCCAAGTGATAGGGATACAGGTGAGCAGATAGGTTGATGTTTTAAGGTTGTAAGCTTTCTGTATCACTGATCCAAACCATGGGAGACTTACTGTCCTTGAGACAGCTGCCCTCAGTTGAATCTCACGCTGGCATTTGTCTCCACTTCTCCCTCTGAGCATGCTTTGGATTCGTGTTTCTGTCTTCCTCTCCTCGCATGTCAGCAAATGCCTCTCCTGTCATCTGTGTTTCAGATACGCCTGCTGTCTTCCTGTGCATAAGCTTAAGCCCAATACTAAATAGACAGTGGAATATAAAAAGGAAAGACTTGAGCAAAAGGAGCCGCCGGTTCTGTCTGTGCCCCACTTCAAGGCAGAGGTTGTCCTGACCAGCTGACGCCAGAGTCAGATCTACTTGGCAGGGACAGTCTCCGCAGTAGAAGGTGACTCAGCCTGGCATCTTTCAACCATCGGATGGATACTCTGACTCTTGGGGCTCAAAAAGCAACCTTTGACCTTAGTCTGGTTTCTCCAGGAGACCTACTTGAATTAAAATATACTACCCATGTGTCAAGACAAACAAAATGCCTATTTCCTCTATTTTCACGTAGTGACAGTGAACACAGAAGACTTCTGTGATGTCAAAATGTTCCTCCCTACCAGCAAGTGAGCAAGCAGAGCAGAATAGATATCAGCCGAGTGTCCTCTAACCCAGTCCAGCTCTGACTCTGTGTACTTGAGTACATGTGTAGATGTACTCATCTGTCTACCTTAGTACAGCGCGTAGGTTGAGGGCACTGTGCACCTGAGAACGTGCATAGATTGAGGGCTTTGTCTTCAGGGCTCCTTGCCCCACACTTAGCTACTGATTCCAAGTCCCAGGCTATTTTTCCTGTGCTTTTTTTTTTCTTTTTTCTTTTTTTATTGTCCAAAATGAGTTACAATATTTAGTGGGCAAACAATGAGTTGTTATCCCCAATTCCCCACTGCCCCCCCTCCCCAAACCGCTGGATAACCTCCTCCATGGGTCATCTGGATCAGTCCTTGTAACAGGGGACCATGGATAGCCTAGTATTCATACCTGTGCTTTTTTTGACCACCATCACCTCATTGGATTAAATTAATTTCTGGAGAGACTCCCAGAAGTCAGGGTGAAGGGCACAGAGGAGGGGTTAGGAGCTTCCAGACCCTTCCTGTCCCACAATCCTCCAGGAGTGTCCACATGTACAGTCATCCAGAGCTCTCCAAACCCTGTCGCTTTGGCTTTGCGTGTGGATATATGTGTGGTATGTATGTGTGTATGTATACTCATATGTGTATGCATACGTATTGACATCCTATTCTCAGTTGCTCTCACCTCATTTTTTTTTTGAGACAAGGTCTTCCACTGAACCTAGATGTCACTGTTTAGGCTAGACTAGCTTCACAGCAAGCCCAAGGGATCCTCCCATCTCCCCTGCACTGGATGACAAGCATGTACCTTCATGGCTATTTTAGGTAGGAGCTGGGAATCTGAACTCAGGACTTCTACATGGATGCTGGGGATCAGAACTCAGGTCCTCATGCTTAAGTTGTTAAGGTGAGGGTTTTTTTTTTTGTCACAGCAGTGGAAAGGTAACTAACACAGATACCTCTTGCCCATCCCTGGCTTTGAAGTTCTAACATTTCCACTCCTGGAGTGCCTGTGGCTTCCCCCAGTTTCTTTTTATTCTCAGGACAAGTTTGTGCTTATCCTGGAGACAGATATTTGCTTCCTGGGCCTGAGCACACACATCTCTGGCTTGGAGAAGTATCTACCTGCCTGCCCGTGAATGTCTCCTAGCCTGTGACCACAATTCCTTGGGGGATCTCTTGTCACTTGCATTTCTTTTTTTTTCCCAAGGAGATAGTGGCAAGAATGTCTTCCTACTGCACTCCTCTTTGTGCACTTCGTTTCTCAGGTGAAGGTATTAAGATACCATTAACACTGGAACTCAGTGGAGCCGTTGTTAAAATCAAAAGCTCTTCCTCTCAAGAAAGACTGTCCTCCCTGGCTCATCCCTGTTCCTGTCTCCTTGGGCCTCCAGGGAATGCCCCATGTGAGCTGCTGTCAGAAACTTCTACTTCAGAAACTCTGGGCTGGAAAAAAGGCAACGCGACACCTCCAAGGGCAATGGGGAGAAAGCACCAAAGGACAAAAATAACTTCAGAAGCAGAGGAAGGGTTGCACTGTTGAATCTCTGTTGTCTCAGGTTAGCTTTTAGCACTGTAGATTTAGTGGCGGCCTAGATGTCCACAGAGAGAGGCTGCTGGCTGCTCTTTCTAGTGGAGAAGGAGCTATTCTCAGAGAGAGGAAGGGCTCTGCCCTGGAGGCAGCCCAGTCCTCTTCTGGTGTGCAGGCTGATCTATAAGTACTTTGAGCAAAAGTCTCTTCACCTGTATCAGGAAGGGTTGGAGCTAAGATGTCGGAAACACCCGGAGAGCTATGATTCCTACAATTTTACGGGAGCCTGAGTTTCCTCAATGCGTAATCTACCATGAAAAAGACAGAAGTCAACACTGCTTGTGATCATGGTGGAATGTCAAGGCCAAGGTCAACATCTAGGGCAGGTCTGACAGTCAGAAGAAGGCAGACACTCAACTGGCTCCTGACTGGGATGATTTGGATGTTCTTGACAAAATTGGAGTCATTTAAACTGAGTCCATTTAAATGGACTCAGTCTAAATATATAATTTTTATCATAAAAACTCACAAAATAAACCTATCAGAATTTGATTTTTGAAGGTTATCTTCAGGGAATGTGATTGCTTAAGAGGAAAAGTGACCCCCTTTATCTCCACAGCTCATAGATGGTGGGAATCCTCCTGTCCTTTGCCCATTGGTAGGCAAAACTGAAGACACATTCACTTCTCACACTTTGGAGATAATGAACTCCTTCAGCCATTTCTCTATTTACCTTAGGGCCACAAGTAAGCTTAAAGCCAACAAACCAACACAAGCTTGGGACTCATACCCCAAATTGTCACCTTCTAAATTAACATCTCAGGGAAATAGGCAGCTGGTGTTTATGGCATCCAGCCATGAGTGGTTGTGGTACAGCCATCCCCATTGCCTGAGACTGCAAAAACCCATTAAAATCCAGGGCAGTATTATTGAAAGCCCAGATGACATTTTCATTTTACAAATTGGTGACATGCCTTTGAAAACTGCATTCTTTTTTCCATTTTGAAGCCTGGAACCCATTTCAACATATTCATTGTACAGTTGTGGAGGGTCAGAAAATTTTTTTCTCATTGATATTTGCCACTAAGCTTTATCAACAGCCACTCTCCAAAATTACTTGGCTATGTCTTATTTAGTAAAAATATAATAAAGTGAAAGACAATTAACAGTATGGCCAGATTTAAGGTTACTTTGCCTGAACCTAAATTGTACTCATTTTATTCCTTGGTTATTTTTATTTTGGGTTTGGATTTGTGCTCCTACCATGGAATCATTAGCTCATAAAAACCTCAGATGAAGGGCCCCAGACCATCTGAGGGATCCCTTTGCAGTGGAGGAAGATAGTCTTTCTCGTCCTAGGCTGGACAATGGAGAGGTCTTTGCCTTAAAAGGACAACTTAGCTATTTGGAAATCTAGTTTCATGCTTGGATCTCATTTTCTAAATTTTCCCTATCAGTGCTATATAATAACGCTGACAATGGGTAAATTCATTTTACTATCAGTTTAGTATTGTGCTCAGGATTTGATGTATCACCTCACTTAATCTTTGAATCTTTCAAGGCAAGCAATATCATGATTTTACTGAGAACAAAACACGGAGGCAGAGAGGAGTGTGTAAGTCAGCCAGTAAGTGTGAGATTTCAATTCCAAAGTCAGGGCCATAACTCAGGTCTCTTGTCTCCTCTTATTTCCCCTGTACTGCCTTTTACAGAACACCTCTGCTTGTCTCCTTCAACTGTTTTCAGTTCTGTGTCAGCAAGACTAACTACTGATGCTTTAGATATGTAGACTGACCTTTACAACAAGCCACCCAGAGAGAGATTTCCCTGCATAGTTTTGGACACAGTATTATAGTTCAATTATTTTTTTAACAGCCACATCACATTTTTAACATTTTTCCCTCCACCAATGGCTATAGTATTTCACCCCTTCATAGTCACCATTACTATTAACTTACAGCTGCCCCACCTCTTTGTTTCCTGCTTAATCACCGTATTTTTAACTGAAAACAAGCAAGGTAGGGTATGGTTAAGAGGAACCAGACAGCCTCAGTTCTATGTGAGTTTTTGCACTCTGTAGCCATGGTTCTGTGAGCTTGATTTTTGTTGATGTCATTTTCCTTATCCATAAAATGGGCAGGATGCTAATACTTAATTCATTGGGTTATGGAAATCAAATTAATACATATAAGAACTTGGAACACAACTTTGTAAGTAGCAGCTGTTCACCAGATTCTGTTTTCATATGCAAATTGAACCCGGATCACTGATAGATATTGAACTATAGGTTTAGATTGTATGTACATTTAAATTAAGCAAACCCAACTGCATGCACTGCTCTTTCTAGGAATTAAAATGCTAGAGGTTTTTGAGTATGCTATTTCATGATATTAGATCTCTATAGTTCTAAATAATCAGTGAAATACATGCAAATATGTGCACCATACTTTTTGGGCAATCTAATTTCATTGGAAAATTTGGCTTTCTGGTGTGTGATTTTTGCCTTTCTTGCTGATTTTATAGCCTAGCCGCTTTTTACGTTTTGACTTGAGTTCTTGAGAGGTATGTGATAGTGAAATCTCATAGGGTAATGTCTCTCCTGCCCACAAGCTTCTAAATACTACCACAGCTCAAGTAACTATGAGCAAACCCACTAAGAATGTTCCAGGGTGTTGCAGTCAGCATTTTCATTGTTGCGCAGAAAGAACCCAAATAAAAGTGGCTTGTGGATGAATAGGTTTATTTGGCCTATGGACTCGTGGGGAGACTCCATCCTGGCAGGGAAGATGATGGTATGAGCAGAGGGGTGGACATCACCTCTGCCACAGCTCTGCAAACAGCGGCAGGAAGGTGTGTCAAACACTGGCAAGGGGAAGCTGGCTTAGAACCCCCATAAGCCCGCCACCAACAACACAGCTCTAGAGAGGTTATAAAACCCAAACTGCCATCAGCTGAGGATCGAGCGTTCAGAACACAATTATTTGTTTGTGGGGGAACACCTGGATCAAACCATGACACAGGGCCAGATGTGCAAGAAGACAGATGGATCTCCAATCCTTGGAGTCTTTTACCACCGACTTGGCACTAAAAAATCTCCATCCATCAAAGAAAGGTGCCTGTTGAAATAATTACAACCTGTTGAGATGAGCACATGGCCAAGAACATCATTGCAGTGCAGGCCCAGGCCATCAGGGTCTCAGGGAGGGCCATTTTGAACCATGTTAAGGGGTAGGAAGAAGAGACTAAGCAGCAGGATGTATGGGCCACTTTGAGAAGGAATGACATGTAGGAAGCCTGAAGGCCCAAAGGGGTGTTGTGTTGAACAAGTAGTTTGTGTTCCAGAGGGTGGGAGAGAGGAGGCAGGTGAGGGACTGGAGAGTAGAGGCCTTTTAGGCCATCCTCAGAAAGGAAGACCCATTTCTGGAGTGATTGGGAACCACTGATGTCTCTCAGGAGAACTAACTTTTTAACTTGTAATGGGAGGTTTTCATTACTTATATTTCATTTCAATCTAAACATAGAAATGAATTTGAGTAATTCCATCAAATATACTGTTGGTTGTGTGTATGTGGAGTCTGTCGTAAGAGTATGTGAAAGTGTGTGTGTAGTATACGTATGTATGTGTGCAGATGCACATGTCCCTTGAACACATATGCAGAGGCTAGAGGAAGACCTCAGATGACCTCTGCTGCTCTTCTGACTTAGTACTCCCCTTGAGCCTGGAACTGCCTTGTGCACTTAGAAAGACTGGCCTGTGATCCCCAGAGGCTTCTCCCCTTCCTCCCCTCCTAGTGGTAGGATTATAGGCACACACAGCCACACTGTTTTCTGTGTAGGTGCTGGTGATTGAACAAAGGTCCTCATCTGTGTAGCAAGTGTTCTTATATACATATCCATCCACCCCCCGCCCCCAGGTATACTTCAACAGGAAATTATTTAATTGCTTTGCCCCTCTTTGGAATTTGAACAAGGGAAGGAGTCTGAGTGTATGTTTGGGAATATGTATGTGCACATGCACACATAGAGGTGTGTGTGTGTGTGTGTGTGCGTGTGTGTGTGTGTGTGTGCGCGTGCATATACATGTCTAAGATATAGTTCAAAGTTGGCAAGAAAATATGAAAAAAATTATCAATGCAAAACTAAGTTCTCATCTCAAAGGGAATAAGGGACTTTATTTTATAGCCAAATATGAGTGACCATGACCCAGGAACACAGATTCAGGTTACCCCAAATACCATGTTCCAACATGATAGAAGTTTCCTGAAGCTTTTAGAGTTGCAAAACAATGAAAGTAATAAATCAAGACCCTTTGAAAATACATGGGTAGGAAGACCAGGTGGGTGGTTTACAGCAAAGCAGGAATATCTGTTAGGCACTTCAGATGCTATCTGATGATGTTCTTAGCTTTTAGGTTGGTAGAAGTTAATATGTTCCCAAAAGTTACACCTGGTAGTCACAAAGATGTTAGGTCAGAGACACAGAGTTAGACAGCAGATGGCTGTTAAGATGACAAGGTAATTTGGCTCTATATGTGCAACATTCCAGTTCTCTACACAGTCAGTCTTGTAGAATCTTCAACATCAGGGTGGTTTCTCTCTGGAAACTTAGGTTTATAAAATGAAGTTGGTTTTCATTTTCGGGAAGTGTCATAGTCAGCCACATGCCTCTGGGATGAATCTTCAAACCAGGCACAATTTGGGGGAGGAAACTATTTATTGAAACTATAGGTTGAGGGGAAGTTCCATAGCAGCGAAAGAGGCTGGCCCTCTTTCACAGGTCCGAGCAGAGAGAAAAAGCCATCACCTACACCACACACAGAACAGGGAACAGGCAGGAAGGCCAAAGAGAATTTCTTCCCCTTTATATAGCCTTAGGGTGGGGTTTTACAACCCTTCCCCAGACTTAATGGCTTTCTGAGTCTCTGGAATTTCCTTCCTACACTGCCCACACAGGAAAGGATGTTTACTTCTAGCTTCTTTATATCCTGCCCCCTACTGAGAGGCTGCCCTCCTGTAAACATCCTCAGAAACCTACCCAAGATAATTAAAAAGATCAAGTTGATAACAAAACTCAACCATCACAGGAGGTAAGTATAGGCAAATTTCATTTTTAGATAATGTTTCACTATTATTGAATAACAGAACTTGAATTAGTTTGGTTAATAATTATAATTAATACTGACCATGGTACTGTTATCATTCTAATTTCTTTCTCATTTATCCCTCAAATACTTCAAGGAGCTGCTGTTTTTACTGACCTTTCATGGAAAAATCCAAAGAGTGGATGGAGTTAACAGCTAGGGAGTCAGGCAGCCAGGGCACCTGCTTCCTGAATCCAAATATCACAGCCTCTGAATTCTATGGTACCAACTTCTCAAGCTAATTATGATCAAGATTTTGGGGTTGAGGAGGGGTCCCCCCAGGCCCATGAATCCCAACTTTGGGTTCTTGTCCTATTTTAGCAAAGAACTGATAAAATAGACTCAGGAAAGGGTAAATTATGAATATTGAGTGTATTTAGGGAGAAAACGAGTTATGAGGTCTATTTTTAGGGGGAATTAAGGTCTAGGAAGGAGGCTAGTTGTATGCCCCCACACAGGTAAGGCAAAACACAAGCATCAAAAGATCCCCTTGGGGCTGGAGAGATTTGTCTGCAACGCAGAAGGACCTGAGTTCAATACCCCAGTACCCACATAAAGCCAGATGCACAAGGTGTATGCTTGTGTCTAGAGTTTGTTTGCAGTGGCTGGAGGCCCTGGCACCTCTGTCTGTCTGCCTCTCTCTCTCAAGTAAATAAATATTTTTTAAAAATCCCCTTCAAATAAAAGACCAGTGAAGATGAAGAAATAGTGAAGGACCCAAATAAAAATCATACATGCTATCAAAGTGTGAAAATACCCCAAAGCACGACACAGAAGGAAAGCAGAAAAATATCCAGGACCAGAGAAGTGCTTCCCTCTTCCTAGCCTCTCTTAGATTTACCTGGGCCTTTCGGGCCAGGTCACAGAGGAGGGACCAAGATCTGATTGGTATGTGGATTCAGGGGTGGACCCAGAAAAGCTGAGCTGAGGAAGAAGCAAGAAGTTCTTACATCTTGGATGAGACAGGATCAGATGTGAGTTCCAGTTTGGCAAGAATGGCAAAATGGCAGAATGGCATCTCCTTGTCCCCTCTTTGGGCATCTAACTACCTGTTAAAAGCTGTCTTCCTCCTGTTCCTCCTTCAATACAGTATGTGTTCAGGTGGGACAGGGAAGATGGTGGCCAGAATTCTAGCTTTAGGATTATTTCTGTATTTGTCCCTGCTTGGTCCCTAGAGTTCAAGAGCTTTTAAAACCAACTAAGCCTTTCACCATGAGCACTTCATAAGCATGACGTGTAGCAGATATTTTGCCTGCAGGAGATACCCCGTCATTACTTGAAAATGCGTGTAAGCTATGTAGTAAAATTACCAGTGCACCTAACAAAACACAATGATTAGAGCTCCTAACGCTAATTTATTTGAAGGTTTTTTTTTTTTTTCACAATGACTACAGCCATGTTTGTTTATAGGATACAAAGTAGGAAAAAATACCTAAGGAAAAACCACTCATAACCCCACCTTCCGGAAGTTCTCACTGTTCACATTGATATCACATATGTTAACTACTTCCCTTTGTCTGTTTTCTTTGCAAATTCACTAATTAGCAGTAGCCTTTTGTTGAGCTGGAAATGAGCCCAAATTATGCCATAGGCAGATGTGGATGACAGGATGGCCTGAAAGCAAGGGGCCCAGAGCTTGGAAATTGTGTTTTCTACTTTCAGGAGAACTGTTTACTAGCTTGGAGGGATTTCAGAATTTTCTATTTCACCTGCATCTGCTTTCTGACCCTGGGACCATGTACCACGTTTGGTCCCCAGTTCAAAGACACCCTGGCTTCTCAATTGCTTCAGTATTTCTTACTCTTCAGATGGCATGTCTCGTTTACCAGAGTAACATGTCTCAAATAGTATTAAAAAAAAAAAACTACATGTGCTAAAGTGCTCTTTTCTTGTTTTTTTAACAGCTGAATTTTCATTTTTATTTTTTATAAAATATATCTTTATTATCCATCTACTTTCATTTTAGTGGCAAAGTCCTTGAGAAGGATTCATGTTTTTTTTTTTTTTCAAAATGAAACATGAAGAAATACGTGTTCGGCTACTAATTTTACCATATGACATTGTCGCAGTCAGCCACACGCCCCTTGGATGAATCTCCAATCCAGGCACAGTTTATGGGAGGAAACGATTTATTCAAGCTACAGATCCAGGGGAAGTCCCATAAAAGTGAAAGAGGCTGGCCCTCTTTCACAGGTCTGAGCAGAGAGAAAAACCATCACCATCACCACACACACTGAACAGGAAATAGGCAGGAGGGCAAGGAGAGAATTCTTGAATCTTTCTATAGACCTAGGGTGGGGTCTTGCAATTCTATCCCAGATTTAATGGCTTCCTGAGTCTCTGGAATTTCCTTCCTGCACTGCCCACACAGGAAAGGATGTTTATTTCTAGCTCCTTTGAGCTTCCTTACATCCTGCCCCCTACCGAGAGGCTGCCTTCCTGTGAACATCCTCAGAGACCCACCCAAATTAATTAAAAAGATCCAAGTTGACAACAAAACCTTACCATCACAGGTGTGATCAAGTTGACAACAAAATTTAACCATCACAGACATCAACAATTGGATTAGAGCATTGTTGTCTGCATTCATTTTAGAAGGGTCAACTGAAATTTGCTTTTTAGTGCTTCATTGAGGCCCAAGTTCGAATAGCATCATTAGCAATGTGATTCTTTAATTATTTTGTATTAATCTCCATTGGATTTAGACCCAGGTATGGAGGGGTGACTTAGTTGTAGCCACGTGTCTATGGGTTGTTGTAGCTTCAGATTTGGGTCCCTTCTGTTTTATCCACATCATTCTTGACACCTTTTTTCTCCCCTCCATCATTATCCATCATAATGGATTTGACATACAACTTTAAATGCATAGGCATCCTCCCAGATTTCTTCATTTTGGTGTGTACAAACACGAATGCACATTTGTGGGATATTTTTTGTTGTTGTATTTTATTTTGAGACAGGGTCTCATACTGGCCTAGAACTTACTCTATAGTTAAGGCTGGTCTCAAACTTATGCCAGTACTCCTGTCTTAAGCTCCCAATTGTTGGGATTACAGACAGTTATTGGAATTTTTTAAAAAATTGATATAATCTCTTTATATTTTATTTTGTAGAAAATTCTAGAAACATCAACTGAATTAGTGTTTCATGTGTATAAAAAGTGATTAAGAATATTTAACATTCAGCTTCTGTTCCGAGAAATATAAATACATGCATATCTTGATCATTAGACATACTGAGTTTAAAAAATGTATTTATTTATGAGACAAAGAGAAAGAGGCAGAGAGAAAGTTTACCAAGATCTCCTGCTACTGAAAATGCACCCCTTTATGCATCTGGTTTTACGTAGGTACTAGGGAATTGGACCCAGGCTATCAGGCTTTGCAAGCAAGCACTTTTAACCACTGAGCAATCTCTCCAGCCCTAGACATATTGTTTTTGAAATAAAATCCTTAAATCCTTTACACATTGTGAGGGGCATGGACATTTATCCAATGCCTTATGCTAACCCCTGAAGTTTAACTGCTTTGGTTATCTGAAGGTGTTATGCCCATTGGCGAAAACTCCCATGTTTTGGTGAACATTTGAACACTGACTAGGCATTCTGAGAATAGATCCATGATTCTAACTCTTGCATGGGTTTAAAAAATTAAAGCAACTATATTTTAACTCTTAATATTAAAAACATAAAAATTATACATATCTGTGGAATGTCCTCTGATGTTTCAGTATATGTTCACATGGTCTGATTATTTTTGTAGAGCTTGGGGGGGGGGAGTTGTGAACCCAGGGCCTTGTACATGCTAGGCTGATACTCTGTCACTGAGCTACATCCCCCATGTAATGTTAAGTCAGCTGAACACATCTATCTCTTTCAGCATGTACCATGCCTTTATGATGAATACATTGAAAATTTTAGTTTTTTTATTTTTAAAGGGCTGGGCATATAAACCAGAGCTTTGCATATGCTGGGCAAGGTCTCCTCCCTTTCCCTTTTGGAAATGTATACTGCATTCTTGTTAGCTCTGCATTTGGGTTGCTCATTCACACAAATGGTATTCTGTGGAACTCATCCTGTTCCCTACCAGTTCTTAGTCTTGTTGTTGCTAACATCTGGCCCTGCTACTCTGCTGCATTGTTTTTAGTGGCTATCACTGTTTTTGTCTTTATCTGCCCAGTGATGAATATCCACATTGCCTTGCACTCCCGACTATACCGGGAGTGTCCTGATAAGACCTTTCTCTGTGCCCCGTCATGGACCTGCCGGGGACTTCCCAGTGACCCTGTGTTCAGGAGAGCACACAGACACTTTCAGTTTTATTAAGCACTGCCATATTGGTTTATGCATTTTTAGCATGCATTTTTTGAGTGCTTTGTGCATTCGTTATGCTTGCTGTAAAGAGGGATTCATGAAGAAAAAAAAGGCTTCTCAAGGAGCTTAAAATTCATGTGGTTAAAAAAATCATAGTAAAGGAATATATAGGTACTAGCCATAATTGTTCCATGATTAATAGTAGTAATAACCTATTGTCTGTTCATTCCTGGTTAGGTGCCAATCATTTTACATATGTTAATCTACCAAATCTCTATTAAGCAACTTCATGTTACTGTATTGAAATACCTGAGGTAAATAGGGTTTATTTTGGATTACAGTTTAAGAAATTTGGCTCCATTGCTTTTCCTGGGCAGGAATATGTGAGAGAGCAAATAATTTATGAGCTAGGAAGAGAAGAGGGGAAGGAGAAAGAGACAGAGGGAGGGGGCCACCTTGTGCCTGCCAGGTGGAAAGTATAGTCCATATTTCATGTGAGGCTTCCACTGGCTGTCCTTTACTACTGAGTAGAAGTCTGACTTCCCGAGTGGTTTCTGTACACACTGGGCAGAGTGGAGTGTTGTAGACAGCTCCTTGTTGCTGGGATAAACTTCCAAACAGACACAGGTTACAAGAGTAAGGGATTTATTTCAAATTTACAGAAAACAGAAAGTTCTACTGATGTGGAAGAAGCTGGTTCCTATTCATAAATCTAAGCAGAGAGAGAGAGAGAGAGAGAGAGAGAGAGAGAGAGAGAGAGAGAGAGAGAGAGAGAGAGAGAGAGCGCACACCATCAACCAGTAACATCATAAAACAGCAAGCACAAAACGGCAGCAAACAGGACCCCGGAGCTCAGACTGCTTTCCACACCTTTGGGCTGGAATCAGACCAGCCTCCAAACTCACCTTAGGCCTGGGCTCTAGGATCCGTCCCCAGTGACACTTCCTTCAGCCAGGTGGCTGGAGATCCAAGGTGCAAGCTTTAACACCGGAGTCTATGGGGAACACAGATTCAGACTACCACATGGGGTCAGGGGCAGGTCTTGTTATGTGAGGCAGAAGTCAAGGCTCCTCCTGAACTGTGTTGATGTGGGTGACAGTACACCACAATTTTGTTTTTGTGGTGTTTGCCTTGTTACTTGAATGGTTATTATCTGAAATTTTCTCTGGATCAGCTGCCCTTCCTTGATACTTTGGCTAGAAAGCAAGAGACATTTTGAGCTCCATGCCTGGGGATCATGAGACAGAAAGCACATTTAGGGGACTTCCCCATGTTGTCCCTTGAGTCACAGGGACCCTCTTCCTTCCTCTTCACCCTGAAGTAGCTCATGTTCATTTTCTAATTTATATTCAGGGATTTTAGTTTGACTTAGGAGAAATATGGAAAATACATTGTATTTCATTCTGGAAGTGAAGTACACAGCAGATTTGAACCAGTTTGTCATCTGGACCCATGTACTTGATCTATCTGCTCTGGGCCCCCGAAAGGACACAGAAGAGTGGGCGGGAGTGATCAGGGAGGACCTTGTGAAACAAACTGAACTCCAGTTGGTCACAAAATTTAATAGGCTTTGAAAAGCTAAGAAATAAGGGATGCTTCTTCCTGAAGAGAGGTGGAGGGACATAGGAGTGGGGAGTATTTGGAAGAGCAGGACAGAGAGAGCCTGGCTCACAGCTCTGAGGGCTAATGAAAGGAACAGCGCCAAGTCAGGCAGTGAAGCTCTTTGCTATAAAAATGTCAAGCCCAAGTGGAGGTGGCCAAAATATACCTGTCTGCCCTCCATACCTCTCTTCCTTCCTTTTAAATAATGTTGTTTTCCAAATTTATTGGAATAAAAATATTTTTTAATATAGAGTAATAATAAGTTTTTTCCCAGATCAAAACTTGGGAAACCATATAACGAAAGAAATATTTAAAGGGTCTGAATTGATAGCTTACTGAGTAAAGGGCTTGCCTTATAAGCATGAGGGCCTTGATTTGATCCCCAATAACCCACCTAATGCTGGGCATAAGGGCATGCACCTGCAACCCCAGAACTCAGGAGGCAGAGATGGGAGGATCCCTGGAGCTCACTGACCAGCCAGTTCACCCTCGTTGGTTACTTTCAGGCCAAGGATCTAGCCTGTCTCAAAGAGGTGAATGGCATTCCTGTGGGTGATACTGGAGATTGTCTTCTGGCCTCAACATGCATGTACACACATGTGCTCATGTACCCACACATACCCAAACATGCATACCCAAGCATACACACCACCCATTAAAAAGAAAGAAGAAACATCTGGAGATAGAATATGCCATTGAGCACTTGGACCATTTTTGTAGCTTTCAATGAATGATATACATTTCATATGTTCCTTTTCGCCCTCGTTTTTCTTCCAAAATATCATCATAAAATATAGAAAGTGGTAAATTAATATTCAAAAGCCTTTCTAACTTGCAACTTAGAAAGCTACTACAAATCACCACAATCCAACTTTCTGGGAAAAAATCATTCTTAGTGTTTTGATCTTCACCACGTGAGTGTATTCACACATGTGCATGTGTCAGTGTCTGTGAAAATTTTCTTATTTTTGTCCTATTCTAATCAGGGAGAACACTCAAGTTCCATCCTCTAACTCTGTAAGTGTTGGGTTCATTTTGTGTTGCCTGTGGGTGCCATGTTGTTCAGCAGCTCTCAGTGACTTCATCGTGATTGGCTGACACTTTGTGCCCCATGATTAGAGCCTCTCCATTTCTCCCTGCTTCACACCCCTGGCTCGCATCAGTTGCTCCTAGTTTCTAGACACACACATGAGTGGAATCATCCTCCTGTGATAGGCTTGCTTAGCATGCTGACTTCCATGTTTACCTGCGTTGTCACATATCGTAGAGTTTCCTTAGCTGTCATCTGTCAGTGGACATTGATGCTGTTAATACCTTTGGCTTATTTGTGCACATCAGTTCTTTCTTTTGCACTGGAGGGCCCACCTGATTCAGAGACATGAGTCCCTTCATGATTGGGGTGAGGCTGAATTCTGCTTAGAGGAGTGACAGACACAATTGCTTCTCGTTTATCTTGAAGGCATTTAAACCCAAATGACTTCCTCCTGCTCCTTGTGTGAAAATTAAATGGCATGCTGAGTAAAGTGTCCAAGACTGCCTGCACATGGTAGGTACACAGGCTCCCTGGCTGAAAGGTCTTTTCTCCTTCTGTCTGCTTCTCACTGTGTACGTTCGTGGCCTGCAGTGCCTCTCTGGTTTAGCGGTACTCTTGGGACTCTGAAGGTAATGCTCTTCTTATGTGCTCAGATTGTAATGTAATCCAGAGATATCTTTACTTGAGCTTTTAAAAGATTCACAAAGATGAAATGTGGGCCTGTTTGGGATAAATGTCAAATTATAGTAAATCAAGGAAATGACTTTTAGTAGAGAGATTAGGCAGAAACCATCCACTTATATATTAGAACTATAGAGATTATTGAGTTTGATCCCTTCTGCTCAGTTTGTTGTTTTTGTTTTTTTGTGGTTTTTTTTTTTTTTTTTGAGAACCAGGTTTCACATTCCTAAACTGGATTTGAACCTCCTGATCCTCCAGCCTCCAGAGTGCTAGGATTATTAGACGTGTACCACCACACCTGGTTTTTAAAATTTTGTTTCTAATCATTATTCTGTTCAAATGTTCCCACTTTGTATTTGAAGAATCGATGCTCACAGGAGTTAAACTTTTTTAAGTTCACCCATCTGGACAAATAGGAGGGTTAGAACTGGAGCTCAGCCTGACCCCCTACTTCCACCACATGGGGTTTCAGGGTGAAAAAAGAGAATGTGAATTCTTCCCAACATATGTGCCTCCCTGAGGAACTGGGCAATACAACCATTGAATCTAGGGAGTGGGAGGGATGTGGCAGTTTGAATGCAAAATGTCCCCAGCAAAGTAGCACTGTTCAGTGAGGTTGTGGGACCTGCAGGAGGGGACTTGACATTTTATAGTCCAGACCACTGCTGCTCTCTGCTTCCTGTCTGCTGGGGTGGTGACGGCTTTCCACTGTAGCCTGCCATTACCTTTTCTGCCACAATGAACTCCACCCTCCTGAACTGTGAGCCAATTTAAACCCTCTTCTTCCATAAGCTGCTTTTGGTTGGGTGTTTTGTTCCAGCAACGAGAAAATAAGCTCTATGCTTATTTATTTTTAATTTTTAGCATATATTAATTATACAAATAATGGGTTTCCATATGACATTTTCATGCATGTATATTTTTATCATATTCACCCTTCCTTGCCCTCTCTTATTCCACTGATACCTTCCCCTTTTCAACTAGCCATACTCCTACTTTCTTGTCTCTCTCTGGGCTTTTGTTTGTATTTTGTGACTCACTGAGTTTAATTAGGGTTGCTTACAAGAGGATGGGTAAGGGGTATTTACAGGAACATGGGCGACTTACCAGTCAATATACCATTGAAGAGAATGCCTTTTCCTCCGCCAGCAGCCGTGAACTGTTTATAGTTCCTCGCAGATTTTTTTTTGCTGATTTTTAAATAGGAAAATTCTTTTACTATTATCTACTCATCATAAGAAGTCAGATGGTGCAGACATATGTATGGTAATCTCCACTGCTGTCTCTCCCAGGCAACTATTCTGATTTTTATCACTACAGATTCGTTTTCACCTGTTCCAGAATGTCATAGAAGTCGAGCCATACTGCACATATTCTTTCCTTTGGCATTGTTTACTCACAAGACTTCAAGCTCCATTCATGGTCCTGTGATGGTTCTTCACAGCACACTGGTACTCCACCGTAGGAACGTGTCACAGTGTTTGCCCCTGCGCCTGTTGGTGCCACTTGAAGTATTTACAGTTTTTACCTGCTAACTAACACTTTTATGAATATTTATATTCACATCTTTGTGAAGACATGTTGCACTTCTCTGGGGTCAGTGTCTAGGAGTGGGGTTGTGAAATAATTTAGCAGGTGCATGTCTATTTTCTAAAGCAAATATGCCATTATTTGGTGCTGTCAGTATTTTCATTTTAATCATTCTAGTACACGGTACATAGCCATGAGCCATGGCTCATTGTGTGTGTGTGTGTGTGTGTGTGTGTGTGTGTGTGTGTGTGTGTGTGTACACATGCACATACATATGTGAATTTTAGATTAAAATACTTTTAAAAGTGGTTTTATGTTTTCAAAAAGATTGCATGGAAATAATCTCACTCCCCGTTTCCTCTATTATTGACATTTTGTAAGCTTTGTGAGAGTTGATGAGCCAGTGTTGGTACATTATTGCTGGGTAAAGTCCATAGTTCACACTGGGGCTCACTCTCTGTGCAATGTATCCTGTGGGCTTGAACAGCTACACAGTGACATATATCTGATACTGCAGTCTCATATAGAGTGGTTTCACTGCCCTAGAAATCCCCTGTGCTCCGTCTGTCCCTCCCTTTCCTCCTCTCCTCCCCTACCTCCTAGCATCCACTGATCTGTTTCTTTATTGTCCCCATAGTTTCTCCTCTTCCACAGTATCATCTAGTTGGAATCACACAGGAAGTTGCCTTTCCAGATTGACTTCTTTCACTCAGTGATATCCACTCATTTTCCTCTTATCTTTCTGTAGCTTTATGGCTATTTCTTTTGAGTACTTAATAAGATGACTTTGCTGAATGTGCTACAGTTTGCTTCTCTACTCCCTTTTGAGGGACATCCTGGTGGCTTCCAGGTTTGGGCAGTTACAAACAGAGCTGAGCTGGAGAGAGACTTTCTTTCAGTCACTTGTTTTCTCTGTAGTGTGTTCATTTCCCCTCAGCTGTCTCAGCACCTGCCAGTTCAGACTCTAGAGAGCAGCCTCTGGCTTCTGTCAGGCTTGCTTCAGTAGGAGACTTGGATCTAACTGATCCTTGTTGACACCCATCCAGTCCTCCTGACCTTAGCCCACCTTTAGGGGTACCAGAGTACCGTCAGTTCCTAGACATCTTGGGGCTCCGGGATACAGATCAGCCTTGTTGTTATTTCTGTCCACCATACCACTGTTGGGCTTAGATATTAAATTTTAAACCAGTTACATATTATCCATCCACTCTTCCATTTCCAGTCTCATGGATCTGTCTTGACAATAGTCATTTCCTCTATTTTTCTGATATGTTTAGTGGAAGGCCTCAAGCTTATTTTTTGAACAATAAATAGCTCCATGGTAGACTCTGATAGGTCTATATTATAATCAATCACCATTGCCCTGCTGATGGAATTTCAGGTTGCTTCTGTGTAGTTTGCTGCCTGTAACTATAATACTTGAATACATATCCTCCTCCATGTATTCTTTTATCCTGGATTCTTTTGTTTTTGCAGAAAGATTCCCATCTGTGGGATTGATTGTAGGATCAAAGGTCCAGGTGTAGGATCAATTTAAAGGGATATTTCGAGATTAAGTTTTACAAAACCTTGTTTCACGTTATACTCCTGAAATCCTTTCCATTTTCCATGTGAGAAAATGAGGATCCCAGGAGGCTGGGCAGTTTGCTTTATTTTAAGCAGTGTATCTGCTATGACATGATTACTCTTTCAATAGTGCATACTGATAAAGGATGCTGGGCTGTTTTTGAAAGTCGAGTGGAGAAAAGGCAGTGCAACCACAGGCTCCGTGGGCCGGCAGAGGGGCACTTCTCATCTGCTTTCCACGTGGCAACAATGGCTGTGATTGGAGTTTGTAAGGACAAATCTCTGGACACCTTGAGAGAGAAGCGATGATTTCCTCCACAGAGGGTGTCAGCATCAGCATCCATGTGCGCACTGCGGGATCGACTGCAGAGAACAGGGCTTTGCACCTGGTTGATGGGAGGTGGTTTTTTTTTTTCCTTTTAGGAACAAACTGTTCTGTTGGTGGATGTGGGGGGGATGTTGGGGGGAAGCTTTGAGGCTGAGTGTGCTTCTCTTCTGAACCAAAGGGAACAGTGTTCAACTGGGTTTTATGAAGCATTGTGCCCTGTTCTGACCTGCTGTTGGCTCACTGTTCTGATTTGAGCCACCTCTCTGTGTCGTCAGTGGGAAGATGTTGCCATGTGTTTCCATCTTGGGACCTGCATGGTGATGGTTCCCAGTGAGGATGTGGCCTCCCAGAGATGGATGTACAGAGAGGGAGTCAGAGCGGAACTGTGTGGCCTTACTGTTCCATCTTGTTGGGGAGGGAAGAGCCCCTATGCCAGTCAGAAGTCTGGGTTCAAAGAATGGTTGGGATCTTGTAACCTTGAGGCCAAAGATAGCAGTGGTTCCTCCTAGGAGTCCCATCTGGACAACTGGGTATGATCTCTTACGTTAGAATGAAGACAGATAAAACTTGTAATAGTTTATTATATGTGCTGTGCCAGGGTCCTGCTATACATATTCCCTTCAGCTTTCTTTCAGGGCTCATTCTAAGTTCAATATGCATGTCTGGGTGTGCTTCGTGGTATAATATCTACCTCTCTTGAGAGCCAAGACCATGCCTTCTTGTGTACCACTATGTCACTACAACTACCCCAGTATCTGCAAGTTAATGGGTGAACAATCGAAGTACAGGTACCTGGCTTCCTCTCAGAAGCATTAAAAGTTTATGGGAGCATGTACCTTATAAATAGTAACAGTGAACCCAGTGTTACTGAATATTATGATCATTATGTTTATAGCTTATAACTGTGTTAGTCTGCTTTTCAGTCCAGTATGAAAATACCCAAGGTGTGGGGGCTAGAGACATAGCTCAGTTGATGAATCACTCATAGTGCAAACACGAGTTCCAATCCATAGTGCATGTCTGCAATCCTAGCACTTGGGAGGCAGAGCCCCAGGGAATCCCTAGGGCTCTCTGGGTAGCTAGACTAGCCAAGTTGGTGAGCTCTATCTTCAGTGAGAGAGCCTTTCTCAGTAAGATGGAGAGAAACGGAGGAAGCCACTTGATGTCAGTCTCTGGCCTCCACACTCATGTGCACACATGTGCATATGTACCTACACACACACACACACACACACACACACACACACACACACACACACACAAGTGTTCATGAAACACACTCCTGTACATGGACACCACATACATACACATGCAGAAAAAGACAGTTCACTTACAAGGAGGAGAAGCCACAGGGGTGGAGGTCTCAGCTTTTGGCCATCGCCTCTAAGACAGTGCATCATAGGAATGTATATTCCTTCAAGATGCCCACCCGATGGCAGCTCTGAAGCAAAGAGAGAAAAAGGAGGGACCAGGGCTCCCAGTCTCTCCTTCAAGGGCATGAGCCCTTATGACTAGAGGCTTTTGAGTAGACCTCACCTCTTAAAGGTTCCACCTCTTCCCATGGTGCCATGGGATAACCACTAAATCCTTGAGCAGATGGCCCTTGTGGGAACACTTACCCAAGTCATAGCAATAGCATACTGTGGAATTGTTAGATTGCATAGTTTTGTATTTGTATTCTATTTGTTATAATGCTTTACATTCGTTTATGTAACCCTTACCAGCTGCTGCGTGAGACATATCCGAAGAACCATCTTAGTGTTACAGCTGGAGAAATCAAGAGTTCGGTTCAGCCATTTGGCTAGGATTGAATCCCATGCACCTGCGCGGTAGCCCAAGAGCATCACCTTTGCACCTACTTGTGGCTGCTGTTCTCATGGCCATTCTGTCCTTCTGACCTTGTCCAGGATGCCTCTTCCCCTGAGAACACAGCAGTCACTATGTGACTTGACATGGATGCTTCAGTTTAGATGCAGTTAAACAGGCCATGTCTGTTGCTTGTTTCCTCTGGTATCTTTCTATATCCTGTCTTTTCCCTTGAACTCACCAAACAGTTACTTGTTAATGTGACCACACATACTGTGTTCTAGGTTCTTCACATGCACAATTTCATTTGGTGCACAGAACAGCCCCAGGGAATAGATACTACTGTTATCGTTCGAGAGGGAAAGTTCAGGACATGTGTCCCAGGTCCCGTGGATGACATTGGTAGGCCCAGGATTTAGACATTCTGGCTGAAGGCCATTCAATTAATCACTGTACAGTGCTACTGACTGGCAGCCCCCGTTCAATCACAAACCTCTGTTCAGTGTGCATGTGTTAACTGCAGGATGTTCCCAGCCTTTGCACTGCCCCCCCAGGGCCTCTCCAAATGGATCTTCTGTTATAGCTTCTTGCCTTACTGTTAAGTATCAGGAGAGGTACTTTAATTCTTAACCTCCTTTTCTCTACACACAGCTGACTGTCCAAGGGCTCTGGAAACTCATTGCGACTTTTGTATGTTTGATTTAGGGCATGTGCATGGATTATTCAGGGTGCTGCGAATGTTCTCACTACCTATAGTGAAAGGGCTGCATCGAGGCATCAGCCCCCGCAGCTTCTGTTGGAGGAGATTAAAAGTGAACACAGTCTGACTACAGTATGGCCTCGTCTGGGTGCTTTGGGAAGGTCCCATCTGGTCCTAGTGCCTGCCTTCATTTTGATTTTGTAGCCTTTCTTGAACTTTGGAATGCATTGAGGCCTTTCTGTTCTGAGTAGGAACAGAGCTGCATATATGAGAATCTAGGCTAGTTTCTTCTTAGAAATACTAGAAAGAATACCTTGTGTCTTGCACTTACTTATTTAGTGTGTATATAATGCATGTTTATGTGTGTGCAGAGTGCATGCCTTGTATGTGTACTTGCAGAGGCCAGAGGAGGACATCAGGTATACTCCATCACTCCCCATCTTATTTATTTATTTATTTATTTATTTATTTATTTATTTATTTATTTATTTATTTATTTATGTGTGTGTGTGTGTATGTGTGTGTGTTTGTGTGTGTGCAGATTGCATGCCTTGAATGCATACTTGCATAGGCCAGAGGAGGACATCAGGTACCTTTCATCACTCCCCTGTCTTATTTATTTTGTGTGTGTGTGTGTGTGTGTGCAGATTGCATACCTTGTATGCATACTTGCAGAGGCCAGAGGAGGACATCAGGTACCCTTCATCACTCCCCTGTCTTCTTTCCTGAGGCAGTCTCTTGCTGAACCTGGAGCTTGCTGCTTTTCAGTTAGACTGCTGGGCTAGGGAGCCTAGTGATCCTACTCTTTCCACCCTCCTTTCAGCACTGGGGTTCCAGGCATGGGCAGCTATGCCCAGCTTTTCACTTGGATGCTTAGGATTAAACTCAAGACCTCATGCTTGTTTACCAAGCACTTTACCCACTGAGAAATATACCCAGCTCCTGTATCTTGCATGTTCTTCATAGAACTTATTCAGATCAAATTCAGGGTTAGAAAATAACTCTTAAAACAGGTTCACTGCCAGTGTACTTATAGCCCCAGATATGAAATGGGATCTCTGAGCCCAGGAGAATTATGGGCCAGCCTGGGTAAAATAACATAATCCAGAAAGTGAAGGATGGTTGGAGGGTTCTCAGAGGAACAGAACCAACAGAATGAATTGTAGTAAGCAAAAGGGGGATTTATTGGATTAGCTCACAGCAGTCCCACAATAGCAGTCTGCAAACCCGAGAGTCAAAGAACTGGTAGCCACTCAGTCCACATGGCTGGATGCCTCAGCAGTCCCAATCCAGCACTGAAGGCCTGAAGGCTTCCTGGGGAGCTGCAGGTCTTCAGTCCAGGATATAAGGCTGAGGAAGCTTCGTTCCAATGCCATTTAAGAGATGTACAACAAGCACCAGTAGCTGGGCCTGAGGGCAGGTCTTGCAACCTATCCCAGACTTGTTGACTTCCCGAATCTCTGGAATTTCCTTCCAGCACTGTCCTCCCAGGAAGGGATGTTCATTTCCAGCTTCCTATATTCTGCCTTCTACTTTGAGGGCTGCCTTACTGTGAACATCCTCAGAGACCTACCAAAGATAATTAAAAGATCACGTTGACAACAAAACCTAACCATCACAGAAGGAGAAAGGGAAATGGATGGATGGGTAGAAGGAAGGAGGGAGGGAAGGAAAGAAAGGAAAGAAGGAGGAAGAAGAGAGGGAAGGATGGAGGGAGAGAAACATGTTAGTTTCAATGCAATATACCTTGGAGGAGGTAAATGAAGGAAGCATTGTGTTTAGGGAACTATAAACTTTCTGAATCTGGAATTCCTTTCATTCAGTGTGTTATACAAAGAGTTGCAAATCTGTGGAGCAAACAAATAATTACCTGTGCTTAAAAGAAATGGGATGTTTCTGTTAGATGCTGAATTTTTGCTAGTTTAAAAACAAAACAAGAAGAAAAAACAAATAGTGCTCTTGTTTTTAATTTACTTTAGTGTAACGCCTGATACCCTGACAGTTATAATAAACTTTGTACTTGATGTAGTGAAAACATTTTTTCCCAAACCACTGAAAGCCCATGATGACAATAATCACATTTCCATGTGAACATAAAGAAAAATAGAGAAAGGAACCAGGCACAAGGTTTGTTCTTTCCTCCATTCTTGCCCATGTAGTTCCCATATAGAGATCATCATGGAACAAGGTGAGAGGCCTCAGAGTGGCTGTTAAGTGAGGGGCTTATTGTGTGGGAAGGTCTTGATTATAGTCATTAAGGACGAGGACATATTCTCTACCTCTGCTTTTGTTTCAACCTCCACAATATCATGCATAAAAGTGTTATGCAGTAACTCACCATCTCTGAGCTATTGTTTTTTAACACTAGATTTCCTCACACGATTCCATTTCTATAGGCTCAAGCCAGCATCACTGTGAGCATGATCAAAGCCGGAGTTCTGGGTGCAGAAGGAGGGACATCACAGAAACCCTGGACTCGGTTCTGTGTATGCATTGTCTCTGATGGTGTCTGTTGGTGAATGAAAATGACAAGGTGGTAGTGACAGGTCTGGTGGCTGATAACATTCAAAGTAGATCATGGGTGGACAAAGGCAAGCCTGTGTCATGTGACACACACATATCTTACACATGCAAAAAAGAAATCATGGGAACTACATACATAAGGGGGGAGGTGAAGAGGGCAAAGGGCATATGCAAGACAGAGCTCTAGAGGTAGAAATGTGTCCCTCAGAGAAGAGATGCTGGGGAGAAGAAGAGACATTAAAGGAACCAGGTTCCAAAGGGCTTGAATTTTGGGCTGAGATCTCAGTGCCTATGTGTGGAGGTCATAGGACAACTGTGGGTCTCGGTCCTCTCTTTCCATCTGGTTTGAGATAGAGTTTCTTGTTCGGAACTTCATTCTCCAGGCTAGCTGGCCCTTAAAACTTCCAGAGAATTCTCCTGTCTCTACCTCCCATCTCATTGTAGCAGTGCTAAAACTATTATACTCATACCACTGCACCCAGCAGGATGTATGCTTTGAGGACCCAAGCTCAGCTCCTCACTCTTGCACAGAGAGCCATGTCCACAGACCTAATCAGTTATTTTAAGCAAACAGACAAGCAAGCATAAGCAAGCCAAAATCAGGTAGGAGAACTGGTCTGAGGGTATAGGCAGGTTGTTGTTTTGAAAGTGTAGTGACAAGTGTTCAGAGCTGTCCTCACAGAGGCTTTCGCATATGTAAAATATTTGTCCTTGAACCTGTTAATGGAGTTGGGGGAAATAGGCATTTTAAGTAAGAGGGTAAATCTTAATTTAAAAAGGTCATTTGGGGAGGGGAGATTGCTCAGTGGTCCAGGCGCTTGCCTGAAAAACCTAATGACCTGGGTTCAATTCTCCAGTGTCCATGTGAAGCCAGATGTATAAAGCAGTGTGCATATCTGGAGTTCATTTTCAGTGGCTAGGGACCCTGGTGCCCCCATTCATTCTCTCTCTCTCTCTCTCTCTCTCTCTCTCTCTCTCTCTCTCTCTCTCTCTCTCTCTCTTTCTCTCTCTACTTACAAATGAATAAATAAAAATAATATTTTAAAAATTCAGTCTATTGTCCCTTACTGTGCCAGCCCACCATCCAGGTAGATGATATAATGAGAAGCGAATTGGCTGTGTGATGGCATTGGATGGCTGGAGGTGATGCATTTGTCTCTGGGTTGGAGTTTATCCAGTGCTATAAAACACCAGGAGAGCAGGAACTTTCTGTCTCCTTTGCCAACCCTGGCTCACAGGGGGTGCTTAGCAATGATTTGTGAATGACATAAACTCTAAAACACCATTCAATGGTCAGCTGCTGCATCTAGCCCAGCTCCTCCCTCCTTCCCTTGCTCTTCCAATTGATGATCTCCTTAGTCATGGTGGCCTCAAACTCTGCTGCAGGTTTCTCATTGGTCTGCCAACATAGGGCCTAAGATTCACTTCCATCCTTAAAACACTTGCTCCCAAATCCTTCCCTAAATGTAACATAGGGTTGTTTTGGGCAGAGAGTCAGATAATGCTGGGGGAGGGGGGTTGTTGTTTGTTTGTTTTTGAGGTAGGGTCCTACTCTAGCCCAGGCTGACCTGAAACTCACTCTATAGTCCCAGGCTAGCCTTGAACTCACAGTGATCCTCTTCCAGAAAACTTTTTTTTTTAAATTTTGGAGGTGAGACTTCCAGGTGGGGGGATAGGTGTCTATATGTACCGCCCCCTCACTCCCAGGAGTATATGTGACTGGAGCAGAAGAAGTGAGTTGAGTAGTCAGAAGAGATGGCAGGGTTAGATCATGGCAAGCCTGTAGACCACTGTGAGGAGGTGGAGTGATATTGGATGGGTGTTAGGGAAACCTTTGTATCTGAATCACAGCAGCCTAGTGTAGATAAGCCAGATGTGTCATTTCCAATTCAGAGATGAAGAAAGCGAGGTTCTGAGAGCTTTGGAGACTGCACCCCAGACTTTCTGACAGCTCATGGAGCATTCTTTCATGCTTGGATTATAAGGTAGAGTGTTTCCCAGTCTGTGGTTCTCTCCTTGGGAGACTCCAAAGACTGACCTACAGCGAATCAGTGATTCCTTCTCTGTAAGGTACAGAGGTGCTCAGAGCAACCATCTTTCATGTTTGGCATTGAATGTTTGGGAGTGTCATATTTAGTCTTGGGCACCATCCTTTGAGTAAATGTGGAGACTTTGGGAAAGGTACTAGAGTGGGTGATAAAAGCAATGGGGGGCTGGAGAGATGGCTCAGTGGTTAAAGGTGCTTGCCTGCAAAGCCAGAGGCCCAGGTTCAATTCCCCAGCACCCTCATAAAGCCAGATGCACAAGGTGGCACATGCATCTGGAGTTCATTTGCAGTGGCAAGAAGTCCTGGCACACCCGTTCCTTCTCTCTCTCTCTCTCTCTCTCTCTCTCTCTCTCTCTCTCTCTCTCTCTCTCTCTCTCTCTCTCTCTCTCCTCTTTTTTTTTTTTTTCATATATATATATATATATATATATATATATATATATATATATATATATATATATATATATATATATATATATATATATATATATATATATAAAGCAATGAAACAATACATGAGTGGTCCTGTGGAGAAACTTAATGGAAATAGCAATGAGGGGTGAGATGATAGTGATCTTCAAATAACTGGGCTTTTTGCCTAGTTACTCTCTATCTCCTTAGAAGATGAGCTGGAGAAGGTCAAGTTCAAGTGTAGAGATATAGTGGGGAGTGACTGGGCATTATGGGCTTGTTAAAGTAAGCATGATTAGATCCCTAAGAAGACCGCTCAGGAGGTGATTCAAAACCTTGACCATTAGGACTGTGTGAAATTACCATGATTAGTCTTAAAACATTAGGCATAGACTTTTACCAGTAATGTTCTAACATTTTGTAGTCACTTGACTCCCCTGAGGCCATGGTCCAGAGAAGTGTGAAATCCACATTGAAGTAATAGTCTTTGGTTTGGCCCAGCTGCTTTTAGACTCCTTCCTGGTGGCTAGGTCAGGCCTCTCAGTGTGCCATTGATGATAAGGACAGTGACTTTCACTGCTGGGATTTGGGAGGTATACTGGATGTCACTCACAAGAACTTTCTATTCATCTATTGAAGAAGACTTCCAACCATATCCTAATTGAAAACAAGTTACTTTCTATACTGGCTACAAAATGTACCTCATGCCTCAGCACCCCCTTTCTTCACCTGTACCTGTTTTTGTTTTTCAAGCTTTACAGAATGATTCATCTGAGAGAGAAATGACAAAAATAAGACCCCTCTAAAAATCCCAATGTGACTTGTCAGGAGATACCACCAAACAGAAAGATGTCCCCACGCTCTTTTGGCATGACAGTCCCCAACCGACCACCCCATGGCCCCCCCAATTACCCTTTTAGCAGTGGTTCAGTGGGGACAGAACAAAGGATATGAGGCTGCTCAGCTCGTTGTGTTGCTCTTTATGGGGACCAAGGATCTGCTGTCCCCATTTGGTCTGAAGTGCACATGCCCTTTCTTCTATCAGATTCCCTCTGTTTACAGACAGTCTGCAGAGTCCTCCAGGGTGCTGAGAGTGTCTTTCCCTCTGACAAGTTCAGTGTCCCCATCTTTCTCATGATGTTGTTGTTCAGCGCCCTTGTAGAGTGTGGTGCAGCTTTACTCCTACTGGCCCATCTGCCTTCCTGTTTCTATGTGCTGAGAGGTAAGATCCCCAGTGATCCCTAAGACAAGGACTTCACGATTACATGAGCTGGGTATTTCAAGGTCATGGCAATGATTAGGACATGGGCAACAGCACAAGCAGGAGAGCCAGTGTACATTGTATTCACTTCATGGTTTGCTTATACATGCATGTGCCCTGTAATGAGCTGAGAGGTAGGATCCCATAGTGAGCCATACAGATGAGTCTCTGTTTTTATGGGATAGAAAGGTAAGGTGTGGGGGAGGTAGGCAATGCATGAGGCATTTCAAAAGCTGATAGAAGTTATGAAGATATGTTATTATGGTGTGAGTCAGCGATGGGAGAGTAGGGTTTGGGGATGTATCAATTACTTTCTTATTGCTTGCACCAAATAATCAACCAGAAACAGTTTATGGAAGGAAAAGGCTTTAATTCAGTTTACAGTTCTAGAAGGTAGTGCCCACCATGGTGAGGAAAGCATGGCAGGGCAGGAAGTGGGTGTCAGATTGTCCCATCAACATGGAGGAAGTAGAGAGAAAACAGCAAGAGAGGCAGGGCTGGAAAACCTCAAAAGCCACCTCAGTGACATGCTTCTTCCAGTAAAGCTACATCTCCTGAAGGTACCATGATCTTCACAAAATTTCCAACTGAGAATTAAGTCTTCAAACACAGGAGACTATAGGGACATTTTACATGCAAACCACCACAGGGGGCTATGAGTCTCTGAAAGCCTGAGAGCCAGTTCCATGTCTACTCAGGAATGACCTGGAAACTGTGTGACAGACAGCATCACCAAGAGCCATTATCTCTTGGGATTTCAGCACAGCTGAAGCTAGCATCCAATTCTACTGTGTCAGGAAGCTCAGTGCCCCTGTAAGAATAATCGGTGAGGCATCTGAGTTGGTACAGAACTGCTCAGACTTGGTCACTGGGCATGGATTTCATGTCAAGTCTTATTCACTTCCCATTATTTGTTCGGTGTCCTTTAAGACTGTAGCCTAATGCAAGAGGTCCTGTTCTCCAGGAATGCAGTCTGGGGCAGGTGGTGGGATGAACACACCCTTCAAAGAAGGGAAGAACCAAGGGCTCCTTCCCAGGCAGGGAAGACAGTCCTCTGCCCTTCACCTTTTTGGCCCTTGTTTCTGCAGTATCAATAGTCAGTAAAATGAGGCCAACATATTTCAATGTGGTGAAACCAATTTTACTTCTCAGTGCTAAGCCTAAGTCAAGAACAAGAGCAGTGAACTATGGAATTAAAGGAATTTTGCCTCATAACAATTCTTTTCTTCCTCCCTTTCCTGATAAAGCCCAGTGTTTCATTTTGCACATTTAAATGATGCCTCATCAAATATTTTATTAGTAACAACTCACTACTTAAAATGCATGTTTCACTATCTAGCAGCAGCAATTCACTAGGCTTGAGAGAAACCATCCTGTTCAAAGAAGAAATCTTGCTTATTGTACAAGTTTTTCCATACAGATATTTTTGAACACTTTTCAAACCATCCCTGAAGTTTTTGGGGTGTTTTTACAGGGATGGGAGGAGGTGGTTAATGGTGGTCAAATACACATAACATAGGATGTCACGTTACCAATTTTAAGTGTCTCAATCGGTGACATTATGACATGCCCATTGTCAAGTGATCTTCATCTTGTCTATCCACAAAACTGTTGATGTCTTTCAGAGTCCTTGGGGTTTTTACAGCTTCTTTTGCTAATGGATATCTTTTATTTCACTGGGCACCATTATTCCAGCTCTCTAACAAATGGTAGGTGGTTGAATGCTCACAAACTCCATGAGGGGTATATCATAAATCTATATCATGACATCTCTATATCTTTAATAAACATTCATCCATCTACCTGTGTAACTTTGTATGTATATATGTATTTATCTTTTACCATGTTTTTACCAGTGTAAACACAGACCAGGAGGGTCTAAGAAACTTTTTTTCAACTCAGACAGCCAACAGATGCCGGGGTGAGAATTTGAGCCTCGATTTCTATGAACCAGTGGTCTTTCCTCTTGTTCGTTAGAAATTTTAATTCTGGCACCCTGCCTTCTGTCGGGTAACTGTTTTCAGCACAGATTAGGATCATGCTCACATTTTCTCAGACTGCTGGCCATGTTTCTCTTGGATTTTAAATTTTCTTGCTCAGGTAATATGAGGAGCCACTGAGCACTAATGAAATAGATATTTATAAAAGCAGCAGAAATTAAACTGTGCTTTCTCTATAATTTTTTTTTCTGATTCCAGGGATGGGACCCAGGGCCTTCTGCAGTCTACGCAGGTGTTCTACTGTTAAGCTATGCTCCAGCCCCATACTATGTTTTTAAAGAGGATTTGGAAACCTAGATCCCTGCCATGTTATTATATAAACTTCTAGAACCCCTTCACCTTCTAGAAAGCCACAGGTGGTCCTCAAGCCTAGTAGGAGGAAGTGAATCTGTGCTGTAATTCTGACCTGCTTTGTCAGATGAAGACACCCATCTCGCGTGTGTGTGTGTGTGTGTGTGTGTGTGTGTGTGTGTGTGTGCGCGCGCGCGCATGCGGTGAGAACACATGTGTAGAGACCAGAGGGTAGCCTTGAGTATAAATTTCAGGACTGCTGTAAATAACCTTCTTCTTGAGACAGGGTCTCTCACTGGCCTGGATCCTACTGATTAGGCTAGACTTGCTGGGCCAATAAGCTTTTGGGATCTACCTGTCTCCACCTCCCCAGTGCTGAGATTACAGGTACTTACTGCCATGTTTGGCATTTTACATGGGTTCTGAGGAATATACTCAGGCCTTCATCCTGGCAAGGCAGGTATGAACAGATAGCTATTTGCCCAGCTCTGCCCCCCCATGACTTTCATGCCAACACATGGACATGTAACACTGCTTCCCTTCTGAGTCTCATCTCAGGTGGGCAGGTGTGACAATGCCCATACTGGAAAAAGTCCAAGGAAGGGTCATGGCGTTGGCACTATAGAACCTGAGCATGTCAAGGTGCCCTCATTTGAGAGGAGATGAATAAAATCATGCATGCATCACTAATCTTTTTGGACGATGCACCTTGCTAAAGAGCATGGTAATGAATTAGCAGTAAAGCACCCCATCTCCTTTAGCCTTTGAGAGGCTGCACTGCTATTTTAAGCGTATCACTTAGATGGGAACACCAGGCATATGGTAGAAGATGGAAAGAAATGTGTTCTTTCTCTGGTTTGACATGCAAATAAGAGGGGCGGACATTGCAAAAGCACAGGCTGACTTTTAATCTTAGAGAGTAGGGAGAGGCCACCCCAGCCCAGTGACCTCATCTTAGCCTCAACCTGTCCTATAACCTCTGGAGGCAGCAGAATGCTGAAGGAAAGTACCAGGGAGGTCAAGAGACCCTTGCGTAAAAAGGGACCTCAGGGGAGGGAAGGAGGTCCTGCTGGATTAGCTACAATCCTTCTATTCCCTCTGTCTCTCTTTCTACCCCCCTCAGACCCAAGTCACTGATTGCCAAGAAGTACTACAGTTAAAGGAGCCAGGGATAAGGCGGGAAAGGCCAAACACCTTGAAGAAGCTTCCATTTTTCTCAAGTGTAGATTCAGAGCCTTCCTGGATATTTTTAATGCCTCCTCATTGCCATCTGGTTGAAGAGTTGCTCTTCATACTGTATCTCTTGTTCTGGTTTTATGCCTCGGTATCCAACCAGCCTTCTCTTCCCTCCATTTCATAACCTGACCAGTCCACACCACCAGCACGTTCCAGTGCACCAGCTCACTCTCTGCCCCCCTGAGATGGCGAAGTTCTCTTCCCAGAGGACTCCATCCCCTTCCTCCTTCTTCCCTACCTTTTTCTTGAATAAATCCAAGTCATGCTTTGTCTCCATCTCCATGTCTGTCCTGACCCTTGACCTCCCACCTTAACTTTTCACATACCCAAGGAATAGCCTGGGGTCTAGAATCTCCTCGGACAACTTCAGGGTTTTCCTAACCTCAGAGCTCAGTACATGTTTCCTGTAGGAGGAGGTGATCCAGCTAACATTTGTCATGCATCGCCCCTGCCTACCCCAAATTCCGTATTATCTAATCTATTCATGTGGGAGGAAAGTGGGAGGCAGGGAGGCAGGGCTTAATGCCACCTTCCCTCAATAGGGCAGAAAGGCATCCACCCACCTGGCATCTCTCTCCCTCTCTCTCCTCCTCCCTAGTACAATCCAGAATGGTCCTGCCTTGCCTGAAACATTTCCTTCAAATGGGAAGAGACCTCAGTCCCCTGTTTGCTGATTTAGTCCTAAGACTTGCCAATTCCTAGAAAAAGAAAGTGTTCACTTTCTGGCTGTTGAAGGTATACATGAATTACTTCAGCAGGCAGCACTGCAGAAGACAGTAACCACGAAAAACCCTGGAGACTGGAGAGCCAGCTCAGTGGATAAGGTGCTAGACTCACAAACATGCTGTGGTGGTTTGAATGTATGTTCCCCTCCCCCATTGACTCAGGTATTAAACTTGTGACTTGGGTCTCCAGCTGCCTGGCTGGAGGACTTGTCACTGGGGGCTGATCCTAGGGTTCTGCCCAAAGGTTATGTTTGGAGCTGGATCTGATTCCAGCCCAAAGGTATAGAGAGCGGTCCAAGCTCCTGGGGCCCTGCTTACTGTAGGTTCATGTTAGCTGCTTTTTGGTGTTTGCTGGCTGGCTGGTGGTTTCTCTCTCTCTGCATGTATCTTTGAAAGGGAGCCAGCTTCTTCTGCCATTGATGGAACTTCGCCTGGATCTATAAACTTGAAATAAATCCCTTCTTCCCCTAAACTGTGTTTGGTTTGGATGCTCATCCCGGCTTCATGAAACTGTCTGCGACACATGAGGACCTTACTTTGATCCCCAGAGCCACATAAAAGTGCTGAACCTGGTGCTATGCTCCTACAATCCCAGCACTGGGAAGTCAGAGACAGATCCGTGGGGCTCACTGACCAGCCAGTCTAGCCCAATCGGTGAACTCCAGGCCAAGAAGAGACCTAGTCTCAAAGAAAGGAAAATGGTATTCCTGGGGTTGTCTGCTTATTTACTCAGACACACACACACACACACACACACACACACACACAGAGGCACATCCACACACACGTGAACATACAAATACACTTGTACATACACAACAAAAAGGGAAAGCCCTCTTTCTCTTGACTTGCAAATATAGAGAAAATACTTCTCAAAGTGTGCGTGTGTGTGCGCGTGTGTGCGCGTGTGTGTGCGTGTGTGTGCGTGTGTGTGCGCGTGTGTGTGTGTTTTCCTCAGAGTCCCTACCCTGAGAAATTTTCAGGAGCATAGTCATCTACTTTTTCTCTGGGATATAATCATATGAAAACTCGTTTTAAGGAAGAGCTTATGTTTATTTACTTTATAATTAACATTTTGTTTTGCTTTTCAGGGTCCATCTGTTTATTATTTCATCAGTTACATTGATTTGCATACCATTGTGTTAATTACCAGATACTTTAAACCCTTAGGTATTTTACATAACAGTCTTTCTGGAAAAGCATTTTTACTTAACCATCAAATGACAAGTGGATATATATTCTTTATTTGGAAATTCTATTTGTGTCTCCTGGAGTTCACTTGGAGATGTCTGTGTACCTGAAATTTTCTAGGAAAACTCTCTTGTGGGTCTCCTTGTAAGAGTGATCAAGGGCCTCACACTCTGTGACACTTGACTGACAGAGGAAAAAAAATATAGAATGTAGTGTTTAGTAAAAACTCTTCAATGGACAGAAACAAACATGTCCATATTTTCATTCTACCAAACAGCAGGTTCCCCTTGCTGAGAAGGGTCTGTGTTCCTAGACCTAGCCGTGCCTACTCCTGGCAAAGTCCTCTGTTGCCAGGCTCAGCATGATGGTACCTCCACAGGCCTCATTGGGTTCACTGTCTCAGTTCCCCAGTTTTGTCCACATCATGCATTGTGCCAGCAGCGAAGGTGGAAAGTGAAGAGATTATAATCACAGAAGCCCAGCTTCAGTGTGTTCACCAAGTTCAAGGACCACTCTGTTCTAGGCCCCCACACTATAAGAATATGGAGCTGTAGGGGCTGGGAGATGGCTCAGTAGGTCATATTCAAGGACTACTCTGTAAGAATGAGAGCTGTAGGGGCTGGGGAGATGCCTCAGTAAGTAGGTCAAGTGCTTGCCTTGAAAGCATGAAGACTGAGTCTCATCGCCAAGACCCACATAAAAATGCCATGTACAGTGTCAGCACACACTTGTAAACCCAGCACTGGGGGCAGGAACAAAGGGACCCCAGGGATTTACTGGCCATCCAGCTTAGCTTAATTGGGGAGCTCCAGGGCAATGAGAGAGCCTTCCTCAACAAAAAGGAGGATGACATTGCTAAGGATAATACTTCAGGTTGTCCTCTGACCTCTACATGCATGCTCACACAATGCATGTGTGCACCCCCCCACACACACACAGACTGCAACACCCATGTCACAGGTAGGCCCTTGGTGAGCCAGCACAGAGCTCTCAACATATTAACTATTCAATAGATGTTGCCCAATGGAATTGAGCCTCATTTTGAGATCTTATTATTTGTAAGCCATTGAGCAAATAACAGCTACAAAATTTCAGAAGCAAGCGGTACTTTGTTTTCTCTGTGGAAACCTTGAGGGAAGTGGGTAAGAGGATAAACATTTTTTTCTTTCAGGAGCTATAATCAAGCTAACATTTGCATGGTGAAAAGAACATTTCATGTGCTTTATATATTCTCAAAGAATATTCTTGACCAAAGGGGCTGTCAGAGCTGTGTCATGCTTCATATTGCAGCTGACTTTCTTGCAAGGGACCCACCTCAACTTTTCTGCAAACAGGAACGTTTTCTCATTGTGCAGGAACACGAAAAAGGTTGAAAATCTCTGCACTCGGATGCATCTTATAGCTGTTAGATTCTTTCTCTCACATTGGCTAGGAGGAAGATTATCTGTAGTCACAGATATCCTTTCAGCTACACTGCAGTTATCTTTTGTGTTTTTAGTTTTTAAAAATTATGTTATTAGCTGGGCGTGGTGGCACATGCCTTTAAGCCCAGCACTCGGGAGGCAGAGGTAGGAGGATCGCCATGAGTTCAAGGCCACCCTGAGACTACATAGTGAATTCCAGGTCAGCCTGGGCTACAGCGAGACCCCCCTTGAAAAACCAAAAAAAAAAATTATGTTATTGTGTGTGTGTGCATGTGTGTGTGTGTGAATGTGTGTGATGTGCATGTATGTGTATGTGTGTGTATGTGTGTGTGTGATGTGTGTAGGCATGAGCTTAGCACAGCACACACGTGGAGGTCAGAGGACATTCTCAGGGTGTTTATCCTTTCCTTTCATCCTGTTGAGACAGCCTCTCTTGCCCTTGCTGCTGATGAGCTTCTGGACTCTCCTGGCTCTACCTCCCATTGTCTTAGGCATGTTGGGATTACAGACTTGTGCACCGTTCTGTGTCCGTCTTGACTTGACATGAGCCATGAGGAAAATGGAAGTCGCATCAGTAAGCTTGAGAGCCATCTCTTCAAACTCTGTCTTGTTTCTTAAACCATCAACTTCCCATGAAGCCCAGGGCGGCCTTGAACTCTGAATCCTCCTTTGCTAATCTCCTGAATGATGGGATTCTAGGCACGTAGCATCTTTACCAGATTTACAATACGGTTTTGGTGAACAATTTTAATTTAAAAAAAACAAGTGAATGTTTAAATAATAGAAACATTTAAATCTATGATTTTAAGGAAATAAATTGGCCTCGCCAGACTACAGCATATTGAAGAGACGTGTGCTGGGGCCTAAGAGAAAGAAACCAAGGTTCCTGGGAGTCACAGTGGTTCAGGGTGAAGAGGCATACTTGTGCTTTTCTTAACACGCTAATGAGATGGTTAAATCTGGAAACATAATAGACATGTCATTATAATGGATTTTTAGCAAAATTTTTGCCCAGATGAAATCTCATGGGCTCTGAGGAACAAAACCTATTTCATGGTATTGTAATTATTTACTGGCCCATGGATTAGACTGTGAGTCCTCGAAGCCAGAGCAACAAGTCATTATTTCAATACTTGCAGGACCTGAACCACAAGAAGTGCTCAGTAAGTGGTTCTTGAATGAATTAGTGTTTATCCTTACAGATTAGATGAAAAATTAGAAACTAAATAATACTGCAATTAAATGGCATGGTGACTGGCTGAGTAGCCAAACCCAAAGGTTGCTGAACATGAACCAGTGGAAAGTTGTAAGGAAATTTCTACTGATTTTTCCACAGGCCTGGCTCAGAACATATTCTTTCCAATATGAAGAAAATAGCTGAGATGAGACATGAAAGGCCTGCTTATTAAATTTACATATGGCCAGAAGCTAGATCTAAAAATAATTCTACCAGTAATAAGTGACACAATAAATTGTCATATTTTTTATGATTGTAATTTAATTTTACCACCCACCCCTTATAGTTTATTTTAAGATTTTTCTAATTCAGATTGAAAAAGAATGTTTTATAGTTATTACCAAGAGTATAAAGGAATAATGAGTGGGAAAAAGTTGAGTTTTTTTCCAGTATAAAATAGGTATTAAATCTTGACTCAAAAGTAGTCTGGGGGGGGGGGGTAAGTTCTATTAACTTTTTTTTCTTAAGAGACTGTAGAAATATGGGCAAATTCTTTGTTCTTTAGGCACACTACATAGTCTTTATTGCAATCTATGGGAATTTGCATTCTTGATTTGGGGGCTTTCTAACCTGTTATCCTTCCTTCTGGAACTACTTGAATAAATCAATGAAATATTAACTCTATGAGTCAAGAAGAAAGAAAAAGAAAGGAAGGGATGGAGGGAGGGAGGAAGAGAAAGGGAAAGGGAAGAAAAGAGAGAAAAAGAGAAAGAGAAAGAAAAGAGAAAGAGAAGCACAATATAAGGATTATGCTAAGTTGGTAAGACTTTGACACCAAAATTCAATCTTTTTCCTTTCTGTGTCAAGTCAAATGGTTGAGCACCTTAATGTACCATTAGAACTAACATTTTCCTGCCCAAAGCAGATGCTGGACACCTCCATACTTTTCTCAGCAGAATTTGGCTTGTCTTCATGGCTGGCCTACCCCCTGCCTAGCTGCATTTCCTTTCCACCAGGGGTCTTGAACCTGCAGGGTTCTGGGACCTTCTTAATAATTGGTGGTAGAGGTCCTCCTACGCCAGTAACCTGGAACACATGGAGGTTTTCTTAGTTTCTGAAGGGGCTCTCAGCCTCCTCTACTAAATTATCCATTTTCCTCACCAGCAGTACAAGCTCTGATTTATAGCTTGTATAACTCCACAGATAAAATGTCTTTCTACATTATTTTTTCATAAGTCATTGCAAGTTAATATTAATTTCACATTAATATTCCCATCAGGCTGTGCAGAAGGCATCACTTCTTTATCTCTGGGGAAAGTGGAAATTGAATGCTCATGTAGAAATTTCCATGTTAGGAATAGATTTCTAATATGTAGAACTCCAGGCGGAATTGTTAAAAGGTTAGATAACCTTTATAGATGCTTTGAATCCATTACATTTTTTCTGAAAATCTGTCATTTTCTTAGCATCTAATCTTTACTCAGATCTTATAGAATCACTCCGAAGCTCACATCCTCCTCTGCTCTCCTTATTCTCTTTTTCAATTTTAAATGTTTGAATGTTTTCATGACTTATATGAGGTGCAGTTAACATTTTCCCATACTTTCTGTTTGACAGGAATAGACATTTATCTCACTATTTTTAGTCAGGATTAATAGCAATGGCATTCGTGATTGAAGCTCTGTTGCTTTTTTTTTTTTAAACTCAGTATGAAAATTTTTTTATTGATAGTTATGGAACAACAAAGAAGAATATAAGTTTGTTGAACTCTCTGTAAGTTAGGATGCATTTGACTATAGGCAACAGAAGATAAATCTCAAATTGGCTTAAACAACAAATGGGGTTCATTGATTGATATGTCTCCATGCCCAGAGATGGTGGGGGGGGGCGAGCTTGTGTTTGGTTTGGTTCAGTAAACAGCATTGAGAACAAGCCCTTTGCTGTGTTATCCGTTCACACAGGTTTGTGTATAGTTAGTCCCTGTGTATAGATGCAACATTGCTTCCAAAGGCTACTTTTTTTTACTCATTACTTCTTTGTTCAAGGCCTAAGTCAAATGCCCAGGTCTTATAACCAGGAATAGAGGTATCTCTCCTTCACGGTACAAGTTGTATGACAGCAATGTAGCCTGTAAAGTGAAAACTGTAGAGGAAATAGGCTGAGTGGCCGTGATAGACAGCCAACCCTGTGTTCTCCATACCATCTAGGTTTGCAAAAATAGCTTACTTACAAGCAGTGCCTTTGATGTAAAGGTTTCTAAGGAAATACTAAAGTTGAGTTCTCCATTTTCGTCATGAAACTATTGTACTTAAATTCTTTTCAGACTATTTGAAGAAATTTCTCATTTCTACATTCTTATATAAAGTAACTGAAACATTATAAGTAGAGGCTTCTCTTTAGTGTCTTCCACTAAAAAGAAAATACATTTCCATGGGTAGACTTATTGCCTATCTTTCTAAATATGAACTAGATAAAAATATCAAGTTTTAGGATAGGAGGTGACTTTCAAAATAAGACACTCATAATTGAATTTAAGAGGCTTTCCTTCTGAAAATTAGAACTTTAATATTATGAAATTGTCCAGTGAACATTTAGAATATTATTTTGTTCATAGTTTCTCTATGTTTGACTTGTGTGGCCCCAATAAGCCCTCTCTGGTCACAATTAGAAGTAAAGTAAAAATGGAAAAACTCTTATAATATGACTTACGTTGTTAGGCTATTTCAGAAATAGCCTAAGTTCTCCTTTGTCTGTGAAAATTTACTTTAAGAAACATGGACAAATGTACCCATAACTTCACTGCAGAGGTAGTTGATGTATTAGATAGAAGAATGCTCAGGAAGGAGACAGTCATACAGTGATGTCATGTGAGTACAGTTATGTCAAGTAATCCAGACCTTGGGCAGGCTACCAGCCTTGAGTCTATGCTTCCTTCTTTGTAAGAGAAGATGGGAACCTTTCCCTCCCCCATCAGACTTTCACATTGGATATTGCAATGCACAATTAGCCACATTTCCCACACACCCTAAGCTCAATAATAGTTACTACAAAAAAAGGGAATGAACTTGAAAAGAGATATAAAGTCCAGCAGAATTACAGGCCATTATCCATTATTTCAAAACTCCCGCCTAGCTAGTTATATTTGATACTTTTATTTAGAAGCCCACAACAGTGCCTTTTAAGGTGTTCTGCATACCAAAGTTTCATAGAAAACACGTGCAAAATGTACATATGTACTTATATTTAAATATATGTGAAGAAAGTGTGGAGCTGGCTTTTACTTGGGAAAGACTTGCTCTGGGTTCCGGAAGCATGTTCTTTGACCTGGACAGGAGGGCACCTGTTTTAGGGCATTGTATCCTGTGGAGTGACATGTCTGGGATGGAAGATACAGGCCACAAAGACCTTCCCACCCAGTGCTCACCCTCTTCTTTGACCATAGAAATCACTCTCAAGGGATTTTAGATGAACTTCGGGGGCCACATGGGATTCTTTGTGGGCCCTTCTTGAGAATTGGCAGTGCCGTGGGTGAACATATAGTTTGGTTTTGAGAACTACTCGGTCAGAGGACTATAGTGTTATCTAACCCTGTGGCTAGTGTGTGCAGGGGTCAGAGAGCTCGATGTGCAAGCCAAGATTCTAAAGAGCCAGAGATAAAACACGTCTCAGCAGAGCTTGGTGAGTTGTATACACCCATGAATGATCCCAGCCCTCAGGCAGGTGAGGTGTATATGTTAGGTCCAGATTCAGACAACACCTCGTCCAGTCCCCCAGCTGGCCTCAGGAGAAGTTTCACTGAGAGACCTGCCTCCAGAACAGGAGATAACACCCCCCACCTGCTGTGTCTCTGTCTGGCAGGAGGCACTGCCCTTTCTGATGCTGAAAAATACTGACTACTTGGTTCCCTTCCCCCAAGCTAAACATTTACCTTAAAAGCCAGATCTTGATCTGGGTCTGGGCTTCTCCCATCTTGGGAGCTAGCCTGGAGCTTGGGGTTCCGCTTTTTCCTATTAAAAACCTTTACTTTCAGAGTGGTCTCCCCGGTGGTCATTTCCATTCTAACAGTATACTATACACCCATGATCCTATTCCTCAGGCAGGTGGTGGTGTATACACCTGTTATCTTAGCCTTCGGGCAGGTGAAGTGGTATATGAATGAATGGATAAATAAAATTTTAAAATGAAGTATTATTGGCTAAGCACACTACTCAAGTCAAGATCTTCTGATGATTCTATGAATTCAAAATTTAATCCTGGTCGTAGGCAGAACATATATTATTAGTTTATTGTTTTGACTTAAAATTATTAAGAAGCTGTTTCTTGGGTCTGGCATTACATTTCAGAAGTAGAACGCATGCCTAGCAGGCACAAATGACTAGTTGAAGTCCAAGCTTTAAAAAGAAAATGAAGGGATGCTGGAGAGATTGTGCAGTGGTTAAGGCACTCTCCTGCAAAGCCTAACAACCTGGGTCTGATTCCTCAGTACTCACCTAAAGCCAGATGTACAAAGTGATGCATGCATCTGGAGTTCATTTGCAATGACTGGAGGCCCTGGCATGCCCATTATTTCTATTTCTCTCTCTTCTATCTCTCTCTGCTTGAAAATAAATAAATTAAGATTTATTTTAAAAAGAAAACAGAGGAAGAAAGAGAAGGAAGAGAAAGAAAGAAACACAAGAGAAAGAAAATAATAAAAATATTTCTTCATTGAAAATATAAAAGCTGTCACAGCACTTCTGGAGCTGGTGTTATCTTGACCAGATGAGAGTTTGTGGGTAGCTATTTGAACACGGGCTCCTCCATGTGCTTAAACATTTCAATTCCCGGACTTTAAACATACTTGATCCTCAGCTTCTGTCTGCCTGGCCGTGGTGTTTTAGAAGAACTGCATAGAAGCTGGAAATGTATATTCTTCTCCTAAGACCTGCATAATCTCCACCAGAGGACCGAAGTGTTATTCTGCTTAAACTCCAAAGATTAACTTTTCCTTATACTTGGAGATGTAAAATGATGATTATTCTTTGCAGGGAGACACTTTGTATATTGGGTGTTTTTTGCTTTGCCAAGTTTGCATACACAAGGATATAGTCATTACCTTGACCTTGTCCCTGTGTTATTGTTAGGCTCCACATGTGTGTGGTTATTAAGACGAAAAGATAGGTAGATACCCATCACTGGAAGGTGGAGAAGGCTACCTAACAAAAAGCCAGGGGCTGTGTCCTGAAGGAGCCCTTGGTGACTTCTGGTGGTTTGAGGGGTGCCAGAAGTTCCTTCAAGTGGGTGGCACTCTGCAGTCAAGGTGTTCGTTGGTGGTGATGAGAAAGAAGTCTTCTCAATCCACCAAGTGTAATGATCTGTAATATCTGAGACATTCAGTCAGTGACTTGCTGATTCTGGGGATGTGGGAACGTGCTGAGGAAAGAAACCCCAGAGAACAGCAGATAGTGATGTCGTTCTCACAATACACCTTTTCCTTAGAGGAAGGAACATTTTGGTAAAAATGAGTTGTGAGCCTGACATTTTGCAAAACTCCCATCTCTCCATCGTTGCCTATTAGGAACGCATGAGTCAGCCTCATTCTCCAAGGAAATCTAGATATTTACACTACAGTCAATTTGACTTTCACCACTTCTTCATGATGAAAGAGGAAAGTGTAAATGAACCGTCCACTTGGGAAATTAAAAGTAGAGTAAAGTAAAATTCCATGCTTAAAGACATGCCATTAGAGAGAGAGAGAGAGAGTCAGGACTCCACAGCTTACAGGGAACAAGTTTGCATTGCCCAATTAAATCTCCCTGCAAAAATGCCCTAGCTTTATTTTTTATTTTTCAGAGCTGAATTTTTACGCTGGCATATTGCTTCTCAGTTCTTTTTTAGTATAAATCCTTGACAATGAGCTTGACACTGAAGTCTCTGACAATGTTCCCTAGTCTACTTTAAGAGTGGACTGCCATGCCCCAGGATTGTTTTCTATCCCAGCCAATATAGTCTCCTTAGCATTGTTCTCTCTTTTCCCCCTTTTCTGTTGTGCTTGGTTCACTGGCCAGTGTTCAGAGCACAGGGTAGTCTTGGGGTGCAGAGGAAAACATGGGAGCAGCCTGCTTCTGTAGCCTTGTCCATGCCTTGTTGTGTGATTGTGTTCCTGTACTGGCTTGGGAGCCACCTGGCTTTGGGGACTGTGTTTTATTTCTCTTTCCATTTTAGCTGCTTAGCCTGGCATCTGGCCCTCTACTATTCTCTCTTGATGATTGCCAAGTCTGGGTCTATGGTTTTATGTAAGCGCTCTGCAAATTATGTGCTATGATTCTGCTCCAAGCTGTGACCTTTGAGAAAGGGCTCTGGTGACAGTCACAGGTCTGCTCTCCCTGCCCTTCACCTGCTCAGGTTTGCAGCGCCATCAGGAACTCCTTGTGCCCTGAGACACGTGCCATCAGAGCCCTGTCTTACGAAGCACAACCTCATTGTGTTCAGGCACTGTGGATAACCATTTGCTGTCCAGATGTTGAGCCTGCCATTGTCATCGAAGTATAAAAAGCAAGAAGAAAAGATCAGTGGGGTGTGTTGGGGGGGGATACACACCAGGAGGTGGTTCTTCCTCCATGACTTTAGAATAGGATCCCACAACTGCCACTCTCTAGCCCCCAGCTTCTCTTCTCCCAAAAACTCCCTGAATGGACCATCTCACTGTTGCATGTCCTCTCAGCTCTTCCTCTACAAGCCAACAATTGACAGCCATGTCCAGCTAACTGTGTGTGTTATGTGTGCACATGTGATACACATGCATGTATGTACAGAGGCTAATGGTCACCATCAGGTGTCTTCCTCATTTGCTCTTCACCTGAATTTAAATTTCACTGATTGTCTACACTAGCTACTCAGTGAGCCCCAAGGATCCTCCTGTTTCTACCTTCCTAACACTGGAGTTAAAAGCAGGTGCCACTATGCCAGCTTCCCTGTGACTGTCGCCAGGGATCTGAACTCTGGTCCTGGGGCTTGTGCGGCAAGACTTTATCCACTGAGCCATCTCCCTAGTCCCCTTCTGCTGTTTCTTGCCCCTCAAATGTGTTTGGCATCCTTTTCCTGAGATGGATCATTCTGCCAGGTTCTCTGCCCCCCCCCCCCAGTAAGCGCTGCTGGCTTGCTGCCCCCAGCCTTCCTCAAAGCAGCAGCTCTAGCTCTGGGGTTCAGTACCATGTGGCTGCAGACCAGGTGTGCTTGTGTGGGGCACAGTTTCTCTCTGCCTGTGTGTATCTGTCTGTGGAGGTATCTTCTCACCTCCTCCTGGTGTCTCCATTGTTGGCTGCTGACTCCTCCCCATTGTTACCATGACTTGGATTGTAAAGGAACTCTGAAGAGATAAAGGATTTAGGAAGAAAAAGCACTTTCCTATCTTTGGAGGCAATTTGAGGGCAAGACCTGCCTTTGTGTTTCAAACTATGTTAATGATAATAATAGTCTTCACTAGGTAGAGTGGGGAGGAAAGCTTTATTCCACATTTGAATTTTTTATTATGGCAGTTGCACTTCCCTTCCCACTACCTTCCTGGGTTTTTAAAATATCTTTATTATGAATAATTATATACATTATATTTTATTGTTGTTTGTGGTGCTGAGGGTTGAAATCAGGGCCTCGCCCATGCTCTATCAACAGGCCTGGTAGCAGAATATTGAAAAAAAATCTATGTGGAATCCTAATACATAAGCAGGGAAGAGGCCTAGTATTTTATCCGTGTGAATTTATGACTTCAGCTGTAGAACATGGATCTGTTATAAATTCCATCAGTGAGAACACCCGTTGCTGTGCTGATCGTCTCCATATCATTCACATTCCATACATGCTGCATGCAGTTGGGCTCTCAGAGGTTGTATTTACTTGCATCTTCTAAAATAGAAAGAAATCAGAGGGCCAAGGAGAAGCAAGATAGACAAGCATTGTCCAAAGTGATGGTCCTGTTTCTGCATCTTCCTTTGCTGCCGTCATGGTACGCATGGACATGCTGGTTGAGGCTTTCAGGAGCGTCAACAGTGCTGAAGAGAGAGGCATATGTCAGGTCTTTATTGAGCTGTGCGCCAACATCTTTGTAAGATTTCCTTGAAAAATTCTTTAAAATTGTGTGTGTGTGTGTGTGTGTGTGTGTGTGTGTGTGTGCGCGCGCGCGCGCTCGTGTGTGTGAGCATGTGCCCTCCAGGGTCTCTTGCCCCTGCAAATGAATACCAGACATTTGTACCACTTTTTGCATATGATAGATGTGGTTAGCTTGGGAAATGAACCCTAGACAGGAAGTTTTGCAAGCAAGTGCCTTTAACCACTGAGCAATCTCCCCAGCCCCAAACTATGATAATGAAGTATGGTTACATTGACAAATTTGAAATCTCTGATAATTGCTGTGAACCTCATAGGTAGGTTAAACAAGTGTGGCATTGTCATAGTCAACCACTTGCTGCTGGGATGAATCTTCAAACCAGGGATAATTTGGGAGAGGAAAGGATTTATTGAAACTACAGATTGAAGGGGAGTTTTGTAACAGTGAGAGAGGCTGACCCTCTTTCACAGGTCTGAGCAGAGAGAGAGAGACCCATCACCTATACCACACACACAATAGCAAACAGGCAGGAGGGCCAAAGGGAATTTCTTCTCCTTTATATAGGCTTAGGGTGGGGGTCTTGCAACCCTATTGCAGATTTAATGGCTTCCCGAGTCTCTGGAATTTCCTTCCTACATGGCCCACACAGGAAAAGATATTTACTTCCAGCTTCTTTGAGCTTCTTTACATCCTGCCCCTTGCTGAGAGGCTGCCTTCCTGTAAACATCCTCAGAGACCCACCCAAGATAATTAAAAAGATCCAAGTTGACAACAAAACCTAACCATCACAGGTGTGATGAGCCTCAGATTCAACACACAGCTCAAAGACCTGGAAAAACAGTAGAATAATCTAATAATCTGCTCTTCTCTGCCAGTTTGCTGACTACCTCAGCTGGCATCATGGGCCATGAAGAAGGAAGAGGAAAACACACAGGAGGGAATGTCCTGAGATTGATTGAGAATGTAAAACTTACACATAAACAAAATGCCTCTGTTGGGGGGGTGGTTATCTTAATGAAAGTCTGATAGAGGAAAAACTGGCCATAAAAGTCAGTGTCCCCTCCAATGTACCCAGTGGCCTGTATGTAACCTCAGCGTGGCCCAGCCCTTCTTAGTCTTTGGCTTGCAGACTGGGACCAGCACCTGAGTGTGTCAGCTGTTCTGCTGACCAGGAGAGGAGTGACTGTCACGCTCCTCCTGCCTGGTTCCCAAGCTGTCATTGTCAGGGACATTTTCCATATGGCACTTTCTCCCTATGGCGCAATTGTGTTCTGAATGCCATTTGAAACTCTGAAATTTCTAGAACACTGGGTGACTAGCAGCATTTACCCTTAGTGTCCTGAGAATTTTGCCACTAGCTAGCTCTCCAGCGTGCCCTCATATGCTGCCCTTCGCAGTACCTTCACCTTTCCTCGTGGCTTGTTGGAAAGCTCCAGACTCAGCACCACCTCCACACACTCACCTCCTATACACTGTGATGCCGAGAAGGGAGTCTATAACACATTCCTCCTCTAGTCAATCCTGGACAACGTGTTCTTTCTAATCACGACTCTCATCTCAGTTATGAAGAAACTTGCTCTTACTTTCTCAAGAAAGAGCACAGACTTGCCCTTGTTATATACACTGATGGCAGCCATCAGAAAATCCAGTATTACATTGAAAACAAACATACAGCTAATCACAAACACCCTCATGAATTCCCAACGTGTAATTGCTTGAAAGATTTTTTTTCCCTTCTATTAGAAGGTTTTGGGTTTTCTGACACCTGCTCTGGCCTGAACAGACTGTGAACCGGCATCAGTTAGGGAAGTATAAAAATCAGAGCAGCACAGCAGCTCTGCCGTTCCCTCTGCACAGGCCCTTTCCTAGAACACCCAGTTCGAGGACTCTTCTGTAGCATGAGTTCAGTCCCTCCAGGTCTGTAAAGGACCAGACACTAGACACTTGTCAAAGCAGACTTCCCTCTTCCTCTGTTTATCTTCCTTCCCACCTTCTTCCTTTACCGTTTGCTAAGTACTTTCTAAATAAACCTTGCAGGTTCCCCACTGCTTCAGTGAGATGCCCAGGATCCCATTCTTCTGATTCAGTGTGAGCAGAGACAGCAGCCCTGGGGCCTTCTCTCTCCTTTGCAGCCCATCGGGGCTCCAGGGCTCTGAAGGCCCTGCCTTCAGCTGGGCCTTGCAGTGGAGTCTGCGTGTGTGCTTTGTCAAAGGATGATCAGTGTGGGTGCAGGGAATTAGAGAGAGGAAGGAAAAAGAAAATGGTACCTTTTCCCAATGTTCCCTATGCGATTTTTGCATGTGTGTGTGGTGTTTGTAAGTGTGGTCCCGAGTGTGTGTGTCGGGGGGTGTATGTATGTATCTGTGTGTGTGCATGTGTGTGGGCCAGAGGATAGCCTTGGCTGTCATCCTCAAGAGCACCATCCATCTCTTTTGAAGCAAGGTGTTTTGTGGGCCTGGAGCTTGTCTGAGGCTAGCCTGGCTGGTCAGCAAACTCCAGGGACCTTTCTGCATCTCCCCGTGTGGGAATCACAGGCACATATCAGCACACCTGGCATTTTCCTGTGGGTACTGGGGATCAAATGCAGGTCCTCGTTTTCCCAATGCAGTGATCGCCCCGGCCCCTGTGCACCGCATGCACCTTTAGGTCCTCTCACTATGTGTAAGCACAGCTGGAAGAAGCGTGCTGAGGTCAGGTCCACAGTGTGGGGCCCTGAGCGGCCGAGCACACACACAGTGTGCTCAGCTGCCTCCGGCTCCCATGGTCTCACCTTCCCCAGCTGGGCAGACTGTACCTTCTTGAGTTGTAAGCTCATATCAACCCCGTTGCTTCTTGTCAGGTATGTTGTCACAGAGTGAGAAGAGTAACTAATACAGGGTACTGTGTGCTCATGTCAGTGAAAGCAGTGTATCCAAGATGCTTGCTAAGACTCCACGTGTTTGTTCTCACCTTAAAAGTGTCCAGGGCGCGTATATTACTCTTCAACAAAGGTCATAAAAACCCTAAAAAGGAAACAATATCCCCCTAAATGTTTCCAAGCCTTACTAAGAAATACTACATGTGAGTGTTCTAGGTAACCAGTTGGAACTTGTCAATTTTTTATGTCCTTTTCCTGAGAGGAGAAATGTTAGCCATGTGGTCTTAACCTTTATCCTTAAGACACCCTGAATCCTACCATTAATGTCAGATCTATTATCAAGGAAATGTATCCAGCCAGGATAAATTTAAAGTGGCCACTAAAACTGTAGAATCACCATCTCCCAAGTATGGAAAAGTGAATCATTTTTCAGTAATTTAGCAACGTACTATTTGCTGCACATTTGGAGCACTTGGAAGGCATTAAAAAAAAATCATACACATAGGGTGTAGGGCACATCCCAAGCCTCGAGCCTCAAGCACACCAGGTAGCATTTTTGGTTTTATTGTTTATTCTCTGGGCTTTGGTTCTGGTGCTAGGGAGTGAACCCAGGACACTGCATTCTCAGTGTGCATTCTACCACTAAGCCCCAGCCCTGCTACATGGCAGCATAATTTAAAACTTCTCAGGTAATTCTAACTTTGAAAAATATTTTATTTATTTGAGAGAGAAAGAGGCAGAGAGAGAGAGAATGTGCATGTCAGGAAGCACAGCCACTGCAAACAAACTCCAGACACATGAAGCCACCTTGTCATCTGACTTTAGTGGGTCCTAGGGAATTGAACTCGGGTCCTTCTGCTTTGCAGACAAGCGCCTGAACCACTAAGCCATCTCTCCAGACCAATGCTAACTTATAATTGATCTGGAGACCCACTGGTAACTTATCAGGCATAGTAACAGAAGCAGAAATAAATATAGAAACAATTCAGTCTTTTGTGCATTTATCAGCAATTGCCTGTAATCTGTAGGGCTTTAGGAAACCCAGAATGAAATGCTCATTCATTCATTTATCTTTGATTCTTCCATAAACATTCATTGAGTGACATGTGCCAAATGCCGAATGCTGGTTGTTTTTTTTTTCATATATGCATTTTATATGGGGGCATGTTTTTTTAAATTTTTATTTATTTATTTGCCAACAGAAAGAGACAGAGAAGGGAGGCAGAAAGAATGGGTGTGCCCAGGCCTCCAGCCACTGCATAGGAACTACAGATACATGCACCACTTTGTGCATAGGCGCTGAGGAATCAAATCCCGGTAGCTTGGCCTTGCAGGCAAGCACCCTAACCAATGAGAAATCTCTCAAGCCCTGCTTTTTAATTAAATATCTTTATTATCAATAATTAGATGCATTGTATGAGCAAATCTTGTGATTTTTTTCCCTCTTCCCTGTCCCCAACCCACTGGGGACCCTCCTCAGTGGTCTTATTGGATCAGTCCATGGGGTAGTGGGTTATGTGCAATGCTAGGTTTTTCACATGATAGTACTTATTTCTCCTTGGACTAAAGAATCCAGGCCCCTACTGAATGTTCTGGAGCTATTTTACGCATGACCAAATCATGTGGGCATTTCTCTATAGGATCAGGCCATTGTGGAGGCTGATGGTGTGAGAAGGAAAAGCAGGTCTTTCCTGCATAAATAACTTCATGTCTCAGGAATTTCTTCGTTAACTGACAAACCGACCCATGCTGCAGAAGAGTCAATGGAAGCCTGATTGTGTAACCCAGCTGCTGTGTGGGAAGGACAGGACTGTCTCAGGGAACCCAACTCTTGGCTTGGAATCATGCGTTGTGGGTCTCATATATACCTTAATGCACTTGGCCTTATTGCCATTTTAAGTTCATTGATTGGTAGACTTGGAAAGGATCCTGGAGAGTATCCCATTTGTATGGCTTATTTCTGGATAAGGAAACTGAAACCCTGGACACTGATAGAATGAAACATGATGAAATACAGACAGGGCTGCACTTCACTGCCCCTCCCAGAGTGCCTCCCTATATACACACAGGTGATGGCTGACTGCCTCTCACCTTGCATGTCTTGTGTTGTACTACAGGTGTCTGCAAAACTCTTCAAAAGCTGTGGTCAGTTGTGCACAGAGGGTTTTTTGTTTTTTATCATTTATTTACTTTTTTTTTTGGAGACAGTCTCATGAAGCCCAGGTGTTGTAGTTAGCTCTGTGTTGCTGAAAAACCACCCGATCAAAAGCAGCTTATAAGAAGAAAGGGTTTATTTAGTTCAGGTTTACAAATAGCAGGGGAACGCCATCGATGGTGGAAGAAGCTGGTTCATTTCCATAGATCCAAGCAGAGAGACACCATCCAATGGCAGCAAACACCACAAAGCACAAGCAGCCAGAGCTACAACTGCTCTCCACACATACACCTTAGGGCTGGACTCCAATCCTTCCCTGGGATCTGCCTGCTGGGGGATCCAGTTGCAAGCTCAATTTTAATAAAGCACCTCAGTCTATGGGGCCATTCATTCAAACCACCACACCAGGCTTACCTGAACTCACTGTGGAGTCAGAGATAACCATGAATTTCTGATCACCCCGCCTCTTATCTTGTCAGCTTCAGGATTACAGCCTTGTGCCTCCACACCTCCCCTCCTTGTCTTGTTAGGTATTCTACCAACTGAGCTACATATTTAGCTCTTGTTCATGCACTTTTAAGGATTCAGAGATAAACTCATTTAGTAATGAGAGAGAAGCAACATGTGGTATTTAACCCCCTCCCCCCAAACAACAATAACAGTGACAAAAGTGACCTGTTTTTTAAAATGTTGATTAAGGTTTCATCAGTCTTTTCTGCTTAGTCTCCTGTTGGATATGGCTCCATCTGCTGGCATCAAAGAGAAGTGACAAAAGCTTTAGCTTTTTAATTCTGTTTATTTCTCGAGTGGCTTGCTTATATTCTCAGTAGATCATCTCTATGTAGACCATGATACTTATGTTCATACATTCTATATGAACATATGTATCAGTATGTTAAGTATCATGATACTTATGTTCATACATTCTATATGAACATATGTATCAGTATGTTGACATATACATAGACAAGGAGAGCACATATTTTTAGTGCTCCTTTACAAATGAAGAAATCAAGTTACGTTTGATTAACTTATCTGAAACATTGTATTTAGACATGTCAGGGCTGAAAACCAACTTAACTCACCACTTGTTTGTGTGGTTTAACTATTCAGTGTGTGACCCTTTGTGTGCAGCGTTATCGATCTATTTTGGTGAGCCAGATGTTAATGATTTTAATCAAGATTTAAAAAAAACACCTCTTTGTGAAGTTGAGCAATAATACAGTCTAGCAGCCTTGGGTTGAGCAAGCAAGCTAAGCCCTCTTGTCTGTGCATACTGGGTAACCTTCCTTCCATGGATACAGAATAGTGCAGCCCTCAGGAGACCTGAAGAAATAACCACTCAAGTCACCTTGTGTGTTCTGTGGTGAAGAGACAGTGTAAAGTGTGGGGATAAGGATGGTTTAATTCCCTTATTTAATATAGAGTATGAAATTTGTGGTCCTTGAACTGTGAAAAATTAGGTTGGAGGGAAGGTATTGCTATCGTTGTGTAGAAGTGTGTGTGTTCAATGGCATGTCTGTCCATTGGGTTCTGTTGTTCCCTCCAGTTTGGGGGCTTGGGGATGGGGCCCACGTATATTTGACATTGAATTTTTTCTTTTTGCTTGAATTAATTTAAAAATGTTCTCCTGTTTCCCCCCCCCCCCCGGGGGGGGTTTCTTGCTTGGCTCTTTGTTACCATGTGGGCAGGCATCAATACCCATGTGCAGTTTTCCTATTCTAGTTTTCTCCTCTGCTGGACTTACTTCCTTCTTTCTATGTCTTCTGCCTATTAATGGGGATTATGGATACTTTAATGTAGATTACATTTAAAGCATTTCTCTTCTGCACATAGATAGATCAGCTAATGTTTACTTTCGGCCTGGTAGAAAATTGATGGATGTTAATTGAGGTTCTTTTTAACACCTAAGATTGCTTCCTATGACATTAGCTTAAATTATACACATTTCAGAGGATTTTTATGCTTTCCAGAGAACATTCTTCATTCATGCATGGTCCCCTTGGCCATGTTTTGGAAAGGCTGAAGGTTGACTTAATAGGGACTCAGAGATGCAAGTCGAAAAAACCCTAGTCTTCCTCTGGCATGGAATTGACATTTCCACATCTCTTCTCTGTCAATATGGTCTCCATCTTGACAGGATATATATGGGCTGATTTGGCAGTCTTTATTTCTGAACTCTGAACTATTCCTTCTATTCCTGAATACCACTCCTCTGGTTTTCTTTGACCCGCTGGGATTTAATCAATCAGGTTTTAAACCCAACTAGCTTGAGAGCAACTTCTGGGCTGAGAGTACTTCAACAAATCTCTATAACCCAGGAGTGGGTATTGTATTGCTAGTGATGAAATTAATACCTTGATTTTAGATGTTTTCACATTGCATAGAAAACTCTGAGTTTATACGGCCTCTTGATAGTGTCATTATAACTTAGTTAATATGAAGTTATATATAATAACTTTAACATGAGCTTGGTTGTTTGAAGAGACGTAGATCAGATTTCAACAATGCCAGCTATGAGTTATATCACCTTGAAATATTTGGCCTCTCAGATACTGGTTTCCTTCTTTCTCTCTCTCTTTTAACACTGGGTAATATAATTCTCACTTTTTAGGATTGTTGTTAATGTTAAATAAAATATTTAAAAGTCCCTAGGAGCTGGTGGTATGAGAAACGACAAGGCACATGCATAGCTTGAGGCCCTGGGTTTAATCCTCAGCACCATACAAAAGCAAAAACATTAGTACAATCTTGACACATACTTAACACTTAATGAATGGTATAGTGAAACAGCTATTTAAGAAGGATATAAAGAAAACTATAAAATTTGTTCATCATACATTGAGATTTGTTATATCCCAGAGGACTAAGGAAATTGCAGGTATCACAAAAGAATCACAGTTGAGATGTTTGAGAAAACAATACCAGAGACATTGTCACATTTCCAAACATAAAAGTGGTAGAATATGTGATCTACAGACTGAGAAGCTAAACTTCAATGCACAGTAAAATTCTGGAACAAAAATATTCAGCAGATGGTTTGTGATCGTTTAGTAAAGACTATAGTGGTTGCTAGGAGCGAGCATGGATTTACTAAGAACAAATCTTCCTGAGCATCTCATTTCTCTTTTAAATAGTTTCATGTGGTGTATAGAGCAGAGGAATGCCATTTCAGCTAAGCATCCAATTTTCTTCACATGCATGGAGGGTAGAAGATGGAATGAATGATCGATAGTACTCTGGGATTTGCAGCTAAAGAGCAACCAAAGCCAGCTGATCAATGTCAGTTGTCTTATTGTGTGTGTGTGTGTGGGGGGGTGTCTCTGGTAGGAAATGGTTAAAATTTTAATTGTGGACTCCAGAAAAAGGCACAGAGGGTGGATGCCTAGCAGATATACAGATAGCTGAGGTTGGGAAGGTTGATCAGTGTAGTGAGTCAAAATTCAAAATACTGTTGATCCCTAAAGCACCACATTCCCACAAAGACTGGATTCAACAAAGCTGGAGGCTGGATGTGTAGCTAAGTGGTAGAGAGTTTGCCTAGCATGCTCAAGACCATGGGTTCAATCCCCAGTGCTGCACAGAACAAAGCAATATAGCAACAAATATAAAGGTGAAGACTTGAAGTTGAAAAGCTCAAACCTGAGGAGAAATAAAATCTTGTTTAGTAAAAGTTCAGGTAAATATGATCTGATGATTTGATTCTGGGCTTAATTTTTTTTTTTTGTTTCATTGCTTCTCTTTCTTTCTCTCTTTTTTGTTCTTTTTTTTTCTTTCATTCATTCAACAAATGTATGCCAAACATAATCTCTGCCATGACCTTTTGGCCCTTTGTCTTTTTTGGAGACAGTAGTGATGTGGGCACATGCACATGTTTGCGTGTGTGTGTGTGTGTGTGTGTGTGTGTGTGTGTGTGTAGGTCATAAGCTGTCAACTGTCTTATGTGATCACTCTCCAGTTTCTTTTCTAAGACAAAGTCTCTCACTTGAACCTGGATCTCTCTTATTTGTCTTATGTAGCTAGCCAGCTTATCATGGTGTCCAGTCTACGGCTCCTGGCTTCTGGGACTATAGTTGCACCACTATGCCTGCTCAGCACTTCCCTGGATGCTGGGGTACTGAGCTCTGCCACAAGTGCTTTATCCACTGAGCCATCTCCCCAGCTCCCAGTAGCCAGCTTTTGATGCCATTTTTCTGACCTTGATCTAGCATTTGCTTCTGAATACCAACCATAGTGTACACACACGAGGGGCACAAGAGAGATGAGAGATATCTCAACCACACTGTGCAGAGATGGTTCATCGGTGAGGAAGATAAGAACATGATGGAAACTTAGTGTTCTTGCTCCTGGAAGTGGCTATTAATTATCAGGAGGCTACTCTCTAAATACAAGACAGATGCCTTGGAAAGGTTCTTAGGTATAGCCTGTAGGTCCTCATGGTGGCCAAGATAACTCATCTCTTCCACTGAATTCCTAATACCCTGTCTGTGCCTAGCACATGGTGGACTCCCAACAAATATTTGAATGACCAGTATGTGATAAGCATTTACAGGATAGATCCTGTCCTAGCCCTAGAAATGTATGGAAATTCTTATAACATTTTGTAAAGATAATCTACGTAGAATACATTTTAAAATGTTAAGTTCAGTTTGACAATATCATAAGAGATCTGAGGGTGTAATAAAGTGACAAAAAGATGGGGGAGGCCAGAATGTTTTCTTTTGCTATGTTCTAATAGCTCCGAGTTAATTAAGCCACTTTTTCTTAAGAGACATTTAAGAGGCCTTTTTAGGCTTTACATGAAATGTCTCAAGTATGCTTACTGAAGCATCACCCACCCACCCAGCTCAACCCCATCGTTTTCTTGAAATTTGCCATAATTCTGACCCACACAGAGCTCTGCCTTCTTTTACCTTCAGTGTTTCTCTGATTTCTCTCCATCCAGAAAAGCATTCTGAGGACAAACCCTTACACTTTTCTTGTATTCTGCCAGGCTAATAGTGGAAACTCATTTGCTTGACCACCAAAGCCTGGTTTATTGGAGAGGGTAGTTAGTGAGGTGGTATCATTTCAGCCATTTCATTTCGGTTGTGCCTGCCACCTGTAGCTCCTCTCTGAGTACTTTCACGGGTACCAAGATGACTTCTAGTCAGCACTCAGGTAGGCTATGGTAGACTCTCCATCCCAAGCATGCCAGGAGGCGAATGTGCTCTTATTGTATTAGTGCCCACCGCTTTGGCTAGACAGATGCTTTGTTCACAGGTGTGTCTTGGTATTAACCTCTGAATGACCAAACTGTAGGTCTCAAACAATCTTCGTGGCTTAACCTCCAAAGGGAGTGAGGACTGCAGGTGCCGATCTCTAAGCCAAGTTTAGAGGCTCAAACGACTGGGATGATCACATTCAGTACATGAAAATATAGGTTGCCTTGTTATATTTATTTAAATTTCAAACAAACAATCCTGCAATATTTGGAATGTATTTATCCTAAAAAGTGTTTGTTATTTATCTAAAATTTGACTGTAACCATGTGCTTGGTATTTCACCTAGCAGCCCCCACACACACCTGAAGTCTCATTCCTCCTCTCAATTACCCATAAATTTAGGCTCTCAATGCTCATAGTAACTTTACTGAATGAAAGATTTATGCTCTTGCAATTGATCTTCATTGCAGTTTTTAAAAAATTTCCAAAAAAGGGAAAAATCCACACAATGAATACCTTTTATAGTCATATACTTTTGGGAATATCCAATCATGGCATTTCCATTAATATTCAGGATCTTGGCCATCCCTGACTAAGCCCTCCATCTCCTGGTGTCACAGTGTATTTGAGATGCTGGTATAACTCATTGATAATATTATTTTCTTTGCTTGTGAAATAACCACCACTGACAGATAAGTAGGTATTCTGCATGGGAGGCAGGTAAACGAGAATTTAATTATTTCACATCTTGGAAGCAACTGCATGAACTAGTAAGAACTGAAGAAATCAAACTTAAGCATTCTGTGTTTGGTTAACTACCCTGTTCTCTTCTTTCAAATTGAAATCAAGATGATAATCTTGGTTTGTTTCGAGGAAGACATCTCACACTTGGGAACACACTTCGTCAATCTTCACCAAGTTAGATACCTAAGGTTACTTCTTTCTGTTTTGTGAAAATGACCTTCAAATAACATTCATTCATTTATCAGATATTTCACAAGCAGGGCAGCCAACAGAATCAAGTAGTATCTGCTTTCAAGATGCTCACAAGATTCTGGATGCTCTGTACTTGATTTTAGTGAAAGACTCACAGTAAGAGTTCATTAGCTCATTGAGTAATGAAATGACTCTTTCCTCAAATGCACTACTTAAAGAGACTGCTCTTAATGGATAGCTCTAGGACCTCTAATGAGGCCATTCTATTCCCTTCTCCTGGCCTCCTCAGCCAGCAGTGTCTGCATCTGGGAGCTGGTGAGAAGGGCAGGCAAAACCCCAGACCCGCTGAACCCAAATCTGCCTTGTCGTCCTGCTTCATTTGTACAGTGAGGTTTGAGAAGCACTGAGCTAATAACGTCTTTCTCCAGCATGACTTTGTGCATTTACATGGTCAGAGGATCTTCTATTTTGTACAAGTGTATATGATGTGTGTAAATGTGTGTTTGTGTGTGTGTGTGGGTGCACCTGTGTGAAAGAGTACATACACACGGGCGCATGTGCACCTGATGTCTGTAAATCTGTGTTCTTGTGTGTGTGTGTGGGGGGGGTGCACACCTGTTTGAAAGCATACATACACACCAGTACATGTGCACTAGTGGAGGCTTGAGGTCTTCTTCAATCATTCTTGACATTGGTTATTGATACAAGCCTCTCCCTGCACCTTGAACTCACCGACTCAGCTACTCTAGCCTCCCAAACACTAGGATTACAGGCACAGGCCACCACACCTGCCATTTCCATGGGTTCTGGGGAGGGTAGAAAGAGAGAATGAGAATGGTTGTGCCAAGGCCTCCTGACACTGCATACGAAATCCAGATACATGTTCCACGTTGTGCATCTGGTTTTACATGTGTCCTGGGGATCCAAAACTGGGTTGTCAGGCTTTGAAAGCAAGCCATTAACTGCTGAGCCCTCTCTCCAGTCTAGAATAATTACATTTTTCCCAGGGGTTCAGATATTTGAGTTGAACCTTGTAAGGTAATAGGGTGTTGAGAGGTTTTCCCCACAGGATATGTGAAAAGGACAACAATAGTTAACTCAGTGTGGCTACATTTGAGGGCACAGAGCCATAAACATGAAGAGGACCAGGACCAAGGGAATGAGATTGAGAAATGAGTTTGGGACAAGATGGTGGAGAGTTTAGTATGTCATTAGGGAGTTGGGATGCTACCTTGTAACTCTGCTATGACTTTAAAAATATTCCTGTGTAATCATCCTTACCATTCATGGTGTGCACTTTCTGTTTTCTTTTAGGATTAAGCATGAGAACATTGTTGCCCTGGAAGATATTTATGAGAGCCCGAATCACCTGTACTTGGTCATGCAGCTGTAAGTACCTTGTTGGACTGATGACTGCCAAAAGGTGCTGTATATTCACCGCCTGTGACTGTCATGGGTGAGACGATGGGCAGCGGACGTCTATGAGCCTCAGTGGGTGTCGTCTGTGGCTACGAGGCTAGACTGTGAACTCTAACAGTGGGGCCTCATGTCACTACTGCAGAACATCCCTGATGCTGCTGAAGACAGTTCCCTGGGCTCACTGTGAAGTCCACTTTGCTCTCATCTCACGGAGAGACTCCTACCCTTATCTTCATTCCCAGGGATGTTGGGGGAGGGAAGCAGATGGCAGCTGTGTGTTCCGTCCCTTCCCTTGTCCTCATCCTCTGGCAGACACATGCACTTGAGATTGAATCGGGGGATTCATGCCAAACTGGAGGAAAGAAAGTGTCCCTGGAGTCAGATTGTGACATTATCACCTCAATTCGATGATTGAGCCCCTAACAGTAAACAGGATAGAAATAAGAAACTTGAATATTCAGATAGAGATGACTTGAATATAGTATATTTTTTGAGTGGCTGAGATTTAATCCATATAAATGTTTACTACCTCATCAGTGCAATCTTGTCTTTCTTTTTTGTCAAATTTTTTGATAATTTCATACATGTGCATATATATGTATGTATATATGTGTGTATGTATGTATATATGTATACATGTATGTACATATATATGTGTATATACACACATGCATACATATAAATACACAAAATCTATCTTCTCCAAGACCTTCTCTTGGCCTTCTTACTCATTTCCCTTCCACTAAATCCCTTCTTCCCAACTAATCGCTCTTCTACTTTGATTGTTTTCTTTTTATCTGTGGGTGTGACCCCACTGAATTTGGGTTGCCTACATGACCATGGGTGGGCGATTATGTGTATAGATCCTAAAGTGACTTCACCATTATATAAAATGTCTCTTGCTCCCCTAGCAACTGTTAACTGCCAGTATCCCCAGGGAGGGCCTCATGCCCTCCCTCCATCACCCAGAATGCAGTGGTGATGGGCTCAGTATTGTACAGATCGTGTGCAGGCAACCACAGTCAGGACATCCCAGGTCAGCATGTATTAGAATTAAGTCATTGACACTGCTCCAGGATGTACTGTATCCATAACCTGAATAAATAAATTCTAGGATACCACATTATTTATTCATGATTTTCAGACTTTGAATTGTTAAAGATATGCAGAAGAATCGATGGTTAGGGTTAGGCTAAAATTTTTTCATATGTTCTTCCTTGTGAATATTTAAATGATATATTACGTGGAGATTATACAATGCAAATACCTATCATTGGGCATTTATTTAATCATTAAATACTTAAGTAGGTAATGATATATTGAGTAAAGGATTTTCAAAGAGCCAAACTAGAAACATCTGTCTGATTTTTCACTGGAATTATCAGGCTAAGTTTTTGCTTTTTGTCTGTGTGGCATAATTGCTATAGGTATGTGTAGGGGGATGTATGCACATATATGTGCTGATGAGTTACCATGAACACTTGCCTGAGGTACCCTGTGGGCTTGTTAGAAGCCAGGCGAGAATATAAGGATCCATCCCTCACTCTCCTACCTGCCACCTGTTTTCCCTAGTGATGGAGTCTCTTGACTGATTCCAGAGCTTGCTGTTGAAGAGTCCCAATGATTTTCCTGCTCCCCTGGCACTGGGCTTAGAGGTGCTCCAGCCACACATAGCTATTTTCATGGGTCCTGGAGATTTGAACTCAGATCGTCTCAGGCCCTCATGCTTGTACAGGAAGCACACTTAACAGCTGAGCCATCTTTCCAGCCCTTAAGCAATTTCCTAATTGTTTGATTCAATGTTAACTGTGCAGTTGCCCAAGGAAAATCTTCTCTTGTCCCTTGTTCTGCTGTTAATTTTATAACTTGCCATGTTTCTGGTTTTTCTTAAAAAGCAGTAATTCTCCCCAGATTTAGGGACACTCGCTGGAAGCTCATGTGACTTTATTTTATCTTGTTTCTACCCTTTACAGATGTAGATGATTCATTGTCAAATATTGACGGCTTGGTGAGAAGAGTCTAACATTTTGCTGATAAGCAAGTGCTCCATAAAATGTCAGCATGTGCTTAACTGTATGCTTTTGATTGGTAATGCAGGAAGGAGTAACAGTAGACTTGATAGTTCTGTGTATTTATTTATTTCCTTCGTGTGGGGAAGCATACGGAACGCCAGTTTGAGTACCCCAAATATGTAAATCTAAACTCTGCCATTTACTAGCTGGGTGAATTTGAGCAAATGACTGGGGTCTGATTGAGGATCAGCTTCCATAATGGAGAAAAATGAAGATGATAATAATATTTACTTGAGAGGACTGTAATGAGTAGTGAATGCGAGGAATGTGTGGGCAACTGTCACAGAGAGTGGCTCCTCAGTTCATGCTGGTTTCTTTGTGGATGTCTGTATCATCTCATGAGGATGTCTCTGCAGATGGTCGTCAGTTTTTAACGAGATCAAGTCCAAGTAGATATCAGTTTTGCCTTTCTAAACAACTTGGTTGTATGTTTACCAGCAGAAATATATCTAAAGACGGGTTGTCACAAGAACATCAAAGTGTCTGGAACGTACCCAACCTCAGATCAGAACTTGGAAATCATATGGTTGGCACAGCTATGCCCACCCCACCATATGCTTTTCTCTCAAGAACATCTCTCTTACAGTTGTAGCTAACCTCATGAACATGGAGACACTGTAGTAAGGTAGGAAGGAATTAGTCTTGGGCTGACCTTTGAAAGGCCTGTTAAGGTTAGTTAACTGCAGAGTTCTCGTCTAGAGTCTGTGAATGTTAGCTCCTTAAGGAACATGAAGTGGGTTTACACAAACATTGATATCCCAATTACACAAAGTTAAATTGTGTTGATTTATTTTTCTTTGGTTCTCATTGCTTTTTAAAAATAAGGTTTATTGAAGTATAAATTGCACACAACACAGTATATCTGTTTAAGGTGAAGAACTTGGGGATGAATGTGATGGTCAGGCTTATGAAACTTCCACTGGAGTCAAGACACCCAGTGTTGGGGAGATGGTGCAAAAGGAGGAGTCGTGCCACTGGGAGGGCCCCACTTCAGTCCCCAGCACCCAAACAACAAGCCAGGCATGGCCTGTGACCCCAGTCCAAGCTGGTGAGTGGCGTAAACAGAACATCACTGGGGCTCGCTGGTCAGCTAATCTGATGGAACAGTGTCAGCTCCAGGCTCAGTGAGAAACTCCATCTCAAGGAAGCAATGTGGAAGAGCCACAGAGGACACCCTGCATTCTTCTGTGGCCTCCACACATGCATGCACGGAGCATGCATGCTCCACACACACCAAAAATACCAGCAATTTCTGATCCCTTAAGTTTTTGTATTCTCCTTTCAGTCCTCCTTCCCTCCCCCATGACCCACCTGTGATTTACTTTGGTTAGAAGTGATTTTGAATGTTCTAAAATATTCTGGAAATGGAGTCATATGGTAAGTGCCCCCTCTTTTTCTAGAATATTTATTGATTGATTGATTTTATTTATTTGAGAGATTGAGAGAGAGAGAGAAAGAGAGAGAGAGAGAATAAATGGGCACACTAGTGCCTCCAGCCACTGCATATGCACCACCTTGTGCATCTGGCTTTCCGCGGGTACTGGGAGTCAAACTCAGGTCCTTCTACTTTGCAGGCAAGTGCCCCAACCACTGAGCCATCTCTCCAGCCGGCAAGTGCCCTTTTGTGTCTGCTTTAGCTCACTCATAATTCGTTAGACATTTATCCACATAGTAGCATGTGTCAAAGGTGTTACTTTTTTGAGATAGTCTTGCTATGTAGCCTCTGATAGATTCAAACTTCTTATATAGCCCAAGCTGGCCTAGGATTCTCTGTTCTCCTGTTTCCACCTCTCAAGTGCTGGGATTACAGCTGTGCACCGCCATACCTAGTTGGCTTGCTCCCTTTTCGCTAATAGTGTTCTGTTGTTACAGAGACCTCACATTTTATTCATTTTCCTATTGATAGGCAGTTTGGGTGCTATTAGGAATCAAGATGTTATGAATAATCATGGGTGACCTTTGTGTGGCAGTATATTTGGATAAAAAACTAGGAGCGAGTACATTATATCTGGGTATTGTGTTTACCTTTTTAAGAAACTGGTTTTTAATATAGTTATTATACCCTTTGACTTTTTAAAGTTAGCAGTATATGTAAATTAATGTTGCTCTACAATCTTGTTAATTCTTGGAGGTTTCAGTCTACTATTTCAGCCATTCCAAGGGGTGGTTATTGTGACCTCATTGTAGTTTGGATTTACATTTCTCCATTGAGTAATGATGTTCATTGGCTTACTATGCCCTGATTGGCCTTTGGTTTTTCTAATTAGCCATTTATATATCTTTTTTGTTAAGTGAAGTGTGTTTTCAAGACTTTTTCTGAATATGTATTGAATTGACACCATATTTTGGGGTTGTGTTTCTTTTTATATTATATCCAGGGGTTCCAGTGGCACAATCGGTTAGCGCGTGGTACTTATATATTATATCCATATACATGTACACATATATTTTATCATTCTCCCAGATTGTTTCATTTTCTCAACCATGCCTTAAAATAGCTTTGTTGAGACAGACCTCACATACTATATAATTTACCAATTTAATTTAAGGTATATAAATAAATGTTTTTATTATAGACCTAGTGTTGTGCAACCCTCTGCACAAGTTAATTTTAGGACATATTTGTCCTTGTAAAGGAAACCTTGTACTCATTTAATAGTTACTTTCAGTTCCTCCCTTCCCAACCACTGGAAACCAATTATTTTTGGTCTCAGTAGATTTACCTATTTTAGATTCGTCTTAGAAATGGAATCATATAATATTTTGTCATGTGTGACTAACTTCTTTCAATAAGTTTACAAGGTTTATTGACACTGTAGCATATGTGATTGATATATTCCTTTTATTGCCAAATATTATATTATGTGTTTATACCACATTTTATTTATCCACTCATCAGTTGTTAAGTATATATATGTGTATATTATAGTAATGTCTGGCATATATGTTTGAAATTTTGTGTGTGACTTTTTGATTTCCTTTGGGTATATAGCTAGGTATGGAATTGCTGAGTCAAGTTGAAATTACACGTTAAACATTTTAATGAACTGCTAAATTCTTTTCCAAAATGACTGTGCCATTTTATAGCCCCATGTGCCATGTATGAGGATTCCAGCTTCTTTATATCCTTCCTGTTATTGTAGAGATGTAAAATGTTCCCCGCTTTTTAAATGTATTTGAGTAATTGATCTCCAGTGGATGGTTCTTTTTTGGGAGGCTGTGGAGCCTTTGTTATATAGTGGCTAGTTGGCCAACATAGGCCAGCAAAATCAAGTCTTGACAGGTGTAGCATGGTCCTCCTTCTGACCCAGTCTCTTCTTTCTGATCCACTGAGATATGAAAAAGCCATGTCACAGGCTCTGGACCAAAGTAGTTCAGACACCTTACCCACCAAGTACCCTCTAAACTGTGAGCCCAAATATACCTCTGTTCACATAAATTCCTTCTGTGGGAAATGTAGTCATAGCAAGGTTAAAGTACCTAATCCACTTACAACACTTGTTATCCATGGTAACCATTCTGTAGATATGAAGTGGTAACTCTTGGTTGACTTAACTTTTTTTCTGCATGTGCTCATTAGCCAGCCAGTAGTATACATAGTCTTTGTAGCAATATCATCTAAGTCCTTAATCTATGTGTGGTAGTTGGAATGTGATCATTTAAATAGATAGCCCCGTAGATTCAGGTGTTTTATTAAAATTGAACTTCCTACTTATGTCCCTAGCGGCAGATCCCTGCTTAGAAAGTGTGTCACGAGATGGGGTGGAGGTGATCCAGCCCTAAGGTTTGCTTTGGAGAGTGTCTGACTTCAGCTCTATTAGGTGTGTTTAGAGCAGTTTCAGCTCTGGCGGTTTTTGCTTGCTGTTGGTTTTGCTTGTTGCAGTTGGTTCTGGCTACCTGGATCTACAGAAGTAAGCAGCTTCTTCTGCCATTGACAGGGTTTCCCCAGGATTTTGTAGACCTGGAAAAAACAAACAAACAAGAAAAACCCAACTTCTTCCCATAAGCTGTGCCTGGTTAGATATTTGTCCCAGCAACAGAGCTGACTGCAACAACATGCTTAAGTTAATTTGTCTTTTGTTGTGTTGTAACTCTTTATGCATTTGCTATACAAGTCCTTGGCCAGATATATGATTGGCAAATATTTTCTTTAGTTCTTCAGGTTGTCTTTTGACTTTTTAAAAATGTTTTTATTGGCTTAAAATTACAAATATTAACACAACAATATGCTCAGTATCATAGGTTCTTAGATAAAGCCATTGAATCCATGGTGACATTTCCTCTTATGCATTAATTATTCCCCCCCCATGACTCTTACATTCTTTCCGCCCCCTCTTCTGCAAATTTCCCTGAGTCATAGTGAGTTTATATTTTGCATAGTTATTAGGTTTTTAAGAGTCTGTAGATTTGTATTTTGGACAGTTTTGGGCACCCTTGGTGCCTCTCTCTATCGTCCTTCCCCAGGTTATCTGCCTTGCTGTGGGAGTAGCTCTTTTGCTCACCGTCTCACTTGCTTAGAGGTTG
>PVHP010001311.1:0-109487 GCA_004024765.1 Zapus hudsonius
GTAGCATCTCCTAGTTGCGTTTAGCGGCACTCAGCCCACCAAAGGGCAGGTGTCTAATTCACAGACTATATTCACAGCGTGAGGACCTGGGCTTGTCTCCGTCCCTCTGCTGGATGGGTTTCCAGCCCCTCTTTCTTATTGGTGTGTCTCATTCGATTTTGAAATGTAAGCCTACCTCAGAATGGGCAGATAGATACTCGTTTTCTCCCGGGCCCTGTAGAAGATGAACATAGAAAATAAGAAACACAACTTACTCCCGAGTCTTAGAAGAGGCTGTACAGTGTGAGAGGTTCTGAAAGCCTCCATTTGCTTCAAAGTAAACTTGACAGAGGTTCATTTAAGACACTTTAAGAAAAAGAAAAGGCTGAGGGAGATGGCTCAGTGGATAAAGCTCTTGTCATACAAGTGTGAATCCCCAGAACCCACATAATACTGGAAGGTACAGCACAGGCATCTGTAACCTGCCTGCCTGTGGGAGAAGGGAGGTGGAGACAGGAGAATCAGCTGGAAGTCTGCAGGTCAGCCAGCCTGGCAAAAGCAGCAGTGAACAAGAGACACTGCCTCCAACGAGGTGGACTGACCCTAGAGGTTGACTTCTGACGTCTACATGTAGGCCTTGGCATGAACGTGTACACATACACCTCTAACCCTTCCCCCCCCACACACACACAAAGATCTTTTAGGATCAGGACTGACTTCTCCTCCACCTTAAGTAATCATAATTTAGAATAAAGTAAGAAAATTGCCTGCTGTATATTGACTTTGGAATCAAGCAGCCACCGTGTAATTTCGATTTGAGATAGCATTCTTTTTAAAGAATTTCCTGCACAATAAAGCCACAGATTATGTGCCCGATGAGTCACCAATGCCCTTCTGAAAACAGCTGCACTGATGCGACTCACTCAGGAAACATTTCTTGCCTTCCTCCAAGGCTTGCTGGCAGCAGCCTGCAGGGGGTCTCTGGGGGGGGGCCCAGGGGGATCACTGCCCTTCCTGGCTTTCCCCTCTTCCCCTGCTCCTCTATCCCACTCCCTGGCTTCATGGACACCTCCCCTGCCAAATGCACCCCTCCAGATCAGTGTCTTTAAGTACAGTGAGAGTTGATACCATTGTACGGAACAAGGGAGGTGGAGAGGGAACCTCCAGCAGACAGTGAGAGGGAGCAGGCAGGCTGGAGGCCCGTGGCGGCTGGGACATGTCCGAGTGCTCCCAGTGAACAGTGGTTCTGGAGGAACTTTATTTGGCTCGTCTGTGCTGCACTCAAAGTAAATATTAATTCCATTATACCATAAACTTTTATTTATCATGACAGCAAGTCATAAAGTTCTCTTACTAGAATATAGCTGCTAAATTGCACATCAGAGATGAGATACAGCACGCACATTGGAATCGAGCAGCAATTACCCACCATCCTTTATGCAGGTCTGTGTTAAAACATGCCTCGTCAGTAGGAGACACAGCCCGAGCATACGTAGGAAATCTTCCACACCATGGCTGTCATCCAGGAGCCCAGATATATGAGGGGGAAGAGAGGGTGACATGGGAGCCCTAGGGGCAGGGGCTGGCCCCCAGGATCAAGGTGCACCAAGACACCTGGCAGTAACTCATTCGAAGTGTTCTTTGTATATTATGGGGCTGGCTTTTTAAATGACGTAAATTGCTCATTAAAAGTGTCTGGTAATTGCCTTACTCTGTGGCATTGTGAGAAGTGTGGGTTTTAATTATTCTTTTTTGATTTGTAGTGCAGTTGGACTGGTTTAGGGTAATAGCTGAAAATATGGATCTGTGTTCATGGATGCACTAAGTGAAAATAGATGACTCAGTTTATCAAATTCCTTGGCTTTGTGGTTGGGGATTGCAAGAGGTTTTACCACACTCTGGCCCTTGTGGACAAGTTCCCAGCTAGGGCCTGCAATAGATGTGTGGATTCTGGCTGTGTGTCTGTGGAGAGATGCAATGACATCTGCAATGAGAGCCCCTTCCCTCTCCCCTTTCCCTTCCCTCTCCCCTTTCCCTTCCCTCTCCCCTTTCCCTTCCCTTTCCCTACAGCACAGAATGCCAGGAAGTACCTCATGTCACCATGTCACCTTTGGAGACCAGGACAAGCATGATGGGCACCGTGGCTGGGAGTTCGGGGGCATGGGGTGGGGGTTCCTGGGATGTCTCTAGGCCCACTTCCAAGGGCAGCTGGGCTTCCAGCGACCCAGCCAGCGCCTCTGCAGTGGAGGCTTCCACCTGCCCAGCCCCAGCCCAAGCCAAGCTGTTCTGAGCTTGGGAATGGGCTGCAGGCTTTCCCAGGCCCCTAGGCCAAGCCCCCGTCATCTAGCACTGCAGAATTGATGACTGGTGAGACCAGAGCCATGGCTTCGGGGGTAAACTTCCAGGACCTGTGCCGGCTCATCTGCAGCCACTGCTGAATAAAAACTCGATTAGGATGCTGCTTCTTGAAAGACGGCTATTTTAGGACTCACTTCTGGAAAGGGATTTCTGTTTCCACGATGAAATTATGCATTTGTCAATACAGCAATAGCATCGACTGCTTTCTCGTGGGGGTCTCTCGCCTTAGTTATTCTCCATCGGAATGCCTTTCTCTTTGAAGCTGGCTCGCACCGGCCTCATATGCATCTGGTTCATCCAGAGATGCTCCAGGGCCCATCTCCTCTTGGAGCAGCCCATTCCCGTAGACAATAGCAGGGATGCCCTACCTCTGTGAGTTTAGCTCTGTTATAAAGCCCTGGCCCATCTCCCCTGTCTTCACCCTTTGTTTTATGCATGTGGCATTCTGTTTCAGGCCAGACTTCTGTGACATGAAAAATACACTAAATATGGGCTGCCACAGTGGCTGTCATTAACCAACCACTAGTTGTGTCTTTATAAATTTTTACACACCACTAAATTATAAATACACAATGCTGAGGGTAATGAAATATGCACCTATAATAACTGTGGTTGTAAGGTTTATATTTTGATGCACATATGCTGTAGATTGAGAGGAGGTTGGGATCCTCATCTGTTTCCAAATGAGAGCCTTCTTGTGCTTCTCTCTGGGAGAAACCTCATGAAGGGCTTTTGCCTGGAGGAGGATCTTCAGAGAGCCCCTCTCAGGTGTGGGGAGCTTGATGTCTCTCCTAGTTTCTCCATGCTTTACCCATGTGCTAGCTAGGAGTCCCCAGGTGAAAGAGGCTTCCTAGCTAGGAAGTCTGGTCAGGGAGCTAGATACATTATCAAGGAATGATAGAGTGGTCTGACAGGGGCCAGAAGGGAAAGATGGCCAGGCACGGTGCACCTGAAGATGTCCTTGGATGAACCCTCTCCTCCTCTGTGAGGCCTGTGTCTCTGGCCTCCTCTTATGGGTTGTACCATGGGTTCCTGCAGACAGAGCCCTTAGCTGAGCATTAATTGGCACAGATTAAGCCCCGGTGAATGGTAATGTTATGACCACTGTTGTTCCTACTCGATTCTTCCTGTTGCTCTGCCTAGTGGCAGAGAAGGGAACCCGTGTTCTCTCCCCTGTTAAACAGTAGAACTTCAGAACTATATAGCTTGACTTGATGAAAATTGGCACCTTCTCTAAGAAGGAAATATCTTGTCTTTATTTTGATATAAAAATTTATTATAAAAATGCAAGCAGAATATAGTTACAGAGATTTAAAGTCCTTCTGTGTCTAATAAATATACACACACTTTTAAAAATATTTTATTTTTTTAAAATATATATTTATTGTCCATAATGAGTTACATTATTTAGTGGGCAAACAATGCGTTTTTATCCCGAATTCCCCAATTCCACCCCTCCCCATCCCTGATCAGTTGGATATCCTCCTCCGTGGGCTGTCTGTATTAGTCTTTGTGGCAAGGGATCCTGGATATCCTAGTACTTTTACCACTTTTTATTTGGGTATTTAGGGACATATTCCTGCTATGTATCCAGGCTGACCTGGAACTAACTCACAATCTGATCCTCCTGCCTTAGCCTCTGAGTGCTAGAATACAGGCATGAGACACCACCTGCCTTATGGGTCACTTTTAAACACAACTGCGTGTGCATGTTACTTCATGCTGCACCGGTGAGTACACCTCAGCAGCTGCCCAGTAGCCTGCTGTGGTCGTCCCCATTGCTGCATGGTTCCATGGTTCATTCTTCAATGAGTATTTATGGCACAGCCAGGAGAGTCTATTTTCCACGTGCTAGAGATGTAGTTGCCCTTCTTGACACATTCTAGAGAGGGGAGATGGGACAAGGCCTAGCATGTATGGAGTGTCACATGATGGTGAGAGCCATGAGGAAAATAAAGCCGAGAGGGAAGGTGTCGGGAAGGGGCTTGACTTTCAATTAAGTGACCAGGGCAGGGGAGCAAAGAGCTGAAGGCAAGGAAAATCTGGAGACATTTTCAAGTTATAACTTGTGTGATTTTATATTTTGTGATCCATGTTGAAAAATTTTAAGTTATTATGTGTGTGTGTACAGGTGTGTATGTACAGGTGTGTGTGTACAGGTGTGTGTGTACAGGTGTGCACATGCCACAGCACACACATGGTCAGAGGACATCCTCCTCTGTTGGTACTCTTCTTCTACCTTGTTCGGGATACGGTCTCTTGTTTGCTGTTGGAAAGGCCAGCGAGCTGGTCTGTAAGCTTTGGGGTTCTCCTGACTCTGCCCCTGACATTGCCTCAGTCTTGGGATCACAGACATGACACGTATACTATGTCAGGCTTGATGTGGGTACTGTGGATCCGAACTCCAGTCAGCAGACTTGCAGAGCCAGCTGAGCCAGCCCCCCAACCTGAGGTGTTTGTTTTTTTAAATAAAGTATATATTTAAATGAAAGATTTTATTTCTTTGTAGACTCAAAAATATAAATTATTTAAAAAACACAAGCAAGAACTGAATAAAATGTTTGGAGATTACTCAGCCATTCTTCTACTGTTAGTAAAATTTTTTTTGCATTTTTTTGAGATAGGGTTTCACTGTAGCCCAGGCTGACCTGGAACTCACTCTGTAGTCCCAGGGAAGCCTCGAATTCACAGTGATCTCCTACCTCTGCCTTCCCAGTGCTGGGGTTAAACGTGTGTGCCGCCATGTCCTTAGGCTTAACATTAGTATTTAATATTATGAATTCCCCTCTAAGCACTGATCTGTTTGCACCCTGCAGATTTTGATATTATTTTTTATGATTTAATTAGTTTAAAATATTTTATATTCTGGGTCTTTTTTTTTTATTTGATCTATGAGTTACCTAGAAGATTTCTCTTTTAGAAGGATTTGTTATCTGTTACTGATTTCTAGTCTAACTTTTTTTTGTTTCTAATTTTTTGTTAAACTTTTTCAAGGTCATTTTTATCCTCTAGATATGGTCTTGATGATGGTCCACGGGCACCTGAAATTAAAGTTTATTCTGCTGATGGTGTGTGGACAGTTGTGGAGATAGCCATTGGATGGATTGGTTCATGGAGCTGCCGGGCTCTCCTCTGTCCTTGTTGACAACTTATATTTCACGTAATTGTTAATGCTTTTGTTACTTGCTTTCTGTTTTTCTATTTTTGTTCCTTTATCGTTTCTTCCGCTTCCTTTGTGATGTATCACTTGTTCTTATTTGTGGTGATGAAAGTTGATGCAGAGCAGAGGATACATGAGGTAAACTTGCAGTATTCCATCCCTAGCTACTTAGAACCTGGTTTTTGACTATATGATATGTATTTTTAGAGTTTTAAATGCTTTATGGATTACAGTACACATTCTTAACTTTTCATCAGCTACTTGTAATCAGTGTTTTATCACCTTATGTAGAATGTAGGATAGTCACTTAACGATAATAAAGATATAAAAAAATTAAATCAAGCAAGCAAAAAAGAGGAAAAAATAGTCTTTTTACTTCTTTCTGAACTCCGTGGTTTCTGATAAAACATCTTCAGCCATTCAAGTCATTGTTCCCTTAGGAAAAGGAGTATTGTGTTTTCTGTAAAGGATCCGATCATGAAAATTTTTGGCTTTGCAGGCCACACAGACTGTATCACAGCTGCTTAACAGTCACAGACAATACGTGAGGTTATTATTGTTATGTTCTAATAAAACTTTATCTATAAAAGCAGAAAGTGTGACAGAGTTGCCTATCAACACCTGTTCACCTTTGCTTTATAACCTTTGCCTCTTTTCTTTGGCTGCTTTGAATTCTTTTTACTTTATCTTTTCTTGATGGAAGTTTGATTTTGACATGTCTGATAATGAGTTCCTTAGATTTATCCTGCTTAGAGTTCACTAGGCTTCTCCAAGCTGTAGATTTACATTTTTTGCTCAAAACTAGAAACTTACCATCTATTTCTCAAATATTTCTTCTGTACCACAATCTTTCTCATCCTCATCCAAGACTCCAGTGGCACGGATGCTGGCCCTTTGGTATTTTCCCAAATTCTCCAAGGCTCTGTTAAGTCTTTCAAGTCTCTTTTCTCTCTTATTCATACTGAATAATTTCTACTGAAGGCACTTAAGCTCATTTTTCCTTGTAATTTTTCTATTTAGCCCACTCAGTGAGTTCTGTTTGAATTGTGGTAATTTTCATTCTAAAACCTCCATTTGCTATTTCTTTATATTCTCAATTCATATTCTTACAATTTCTATCTTTCTATTTGTGTGGTGTTTATCCTTATTTCTTAGAAACATTTTGCTAGTTGCTTTCAAAGTTTGGCCAGACAATACAAACATCTATGTATCTTTTTCTTTGAAAGTTGAGATTTTTCCCCCCTAATTCTTCCTATACCGCCCATTTTTGGATTGCATTCTGGGCAGGTTGAACATTTTATTATGTGACTCCAGGTCTTGTTCAGATCTGAAAAAGAATTTGAGTATTTTTTTCTACAGTAGACATTCAATTCAGTGGAATAAAGGCTGCAAGTTTCAGCCAGCCTCATGTGGGCTGTGATTTCCACAATCTGTGTTCAAAGTCTCTTAAAAATATATTATTTTATTATTTTTCGTGTGTCTGTGTGTGTGGTACCTGTCTGCATGTTCTGTGTATGATGGTTTGGGTGTGTAATGTCACCCATAGACTCATGTGTTTGAATATTTAGTCCCCAGTTGGTGGCACGGTTTGAAAAATTTGTGGAGCCTTTGGGAAGTGGAGCCTTGCTGGAGGAGGTGTGTCACCAAGTAAAGGCTTTGGAGTGTTATAGCCTAGACCAGGCTGCTGCATTTTGAGCTCACTTATGGTACATTCTCCCTGCTCTTGTGAAGATGTGATCCCAGCTATCTGTTCCTGCCATGCTTTCCCACTGTGATTAAATTGCCCCTGGAAAGTGAAAGCCAGAAATAAACCTTTCTTTCAATAAGCAGCCTCTGGTTGGGTGTTTTGTCTCAACAATGAGAAGGTAACTGCTATACTGTATGTATGGGCACATGTGTGTGTTGGGGGTGCACATATGTCAAGGTCAGAGTTTGACATTGCATATCTTCCCCATTTGCTCTCCACTCGAGTTTCTAAGACAGGGTTTTTTCTTTAACCTAGTTATCAACTATTAAGCTCGAGTAGCTAGCCAGCAAGCCCTAGGCATCCTAGACATCAAGCCCCTGGGGACTGCTTGTCTTCACCTCTGGCTAGTGCTTTACCTGCTGAGCCATCTCAGCCCCTGTGGTCGAAGACTTTTTGTCCTACCAGGAGCTTTCCTGCTATTGCATCACCAGGTGACCAATTTGACTCTAGACACAATTCTATTCTGAGAGTCTGGCATGCTGTAGGGTCAGCTCCACCTATGAAGGTTGGTGGTGCTCCTGGGAGATTATCAACAACTCTGTAGGATTCTCTCCCACCCCCATCTCTCAGGTCTCTCTATTTGTCTCTAGTGCTTCAGCAAAAGGCTGGAGAGAGGGCTTTCCTCACTCTCAGGACCACAGGCCTTAGTTTTGGTGCTGATGCTTCCCTGTGCTCATGGTTCTAGGCTCCCTTGGGTCCCTTCGTGCTGCACCATCTCCACCTCAGAACTGAAGGGGAGAGACAGCATGAACAAACAGTGTATAAATATGGGGGGCATTGTTCTGTGTCTACTGAAGCTGCTGCCTTGCTCCTTGATCTCCAGGGGAAGATTCCACAAGCCAGGATCCCATCCCCAGTGCTGGTCACCTTGGCACCTTGAATCCAGGCTCAGGAATGTAGGCGAATGGGAGGCTCATACCTGTTTTCACGGCACTTCTAGTCTGGTCTTCTCCCATAATGTGACTCCCACTGGCTTTCTCCATCATCTTCATCCCGCCTGCTCTTCAGTCTTCTCCCTCCATCTTGCTTCAGTATTTTCTCCCCATCTTCCCTCCACAGTTCTCTCCTTAGTGTCTTTCTCAACCCCCTTCCCATCCCTTCCCTGTCACAATGAACCGTGCCCTCAAACTGTGAGCGAAGTCAAATCTTTCTTCCCTAAATTCCTTTTGCAGGCATTTTGTCACCGCCATTAGAAGGTAACTGACACAGTGTCTTCATTTACTTTTCTTTGCCTTCTTTTCTGCATTTTTGTATTCATTGGGTTCTGATTCCTTTTCTGTTATTCCTAGTCTTTTAGGAAAGTGAACACCCTGGATCTTCCTTACTCCAGATCTATTTGAAGGCATTTCTTCTTAAGGGGGAATTTTGTAGGCTAGAGTTTCAGCACTGTATGAATCTTCTCTGGTCAACAAAGGCTTTAGATGTAGACTTATGACTGTCCATGACCTCTTCCTCCTCCTCCCCCCAACTGACAGCCTCACAGATGCTACTTATCCTGCCCCTTCTCTCCCTACTCCTGGCCCTCGCCACTTCAGGTGATAGGCACATCCCACAGCTCTGCACTCTAGACGAGGTCCATCCCATGTCCTGAGCACATTTGCTTGGGCTTTGTGCCTGGGTCTTATGTCCTCTGCTTTGACGCATTGTGCCTGTGGGCTTCTATGCTACCTGCATTAGAAATTCTTCTTTAGGATCCTTCCCATGTCCCTGTAGACTTCCTTTTTAGGGATCTTCATGTGTCCCTCTGACCTCTACACACAAACCACACCCTCTGACATGCACAAACCACATTCACACAAACACATAAATAGATAGATGATGGATCGGATAGATAGATAGATAGATAGATAGATAGATAGATAGATAGATAGATAGAATCTGCACACCAAAACAATATTTGGTTCTGTTTTTGTTTGTTTGTTTGTTTGTTTTTGTTTTTCCAAAGCCCACAGCAACCAGTGCCAGGCAAAGTCTGGGGGATCTCACAGCAGGGACCTCAGGGACTGAGACATAAAGTACTCTAAGTGTTTGGATCAGCTGTGATCCAAACTACTCTGGTCTCTAAGAGGACCAAGGTGAGGTATGCATCATGACACTACCCATGGTACTCAACCACCACTGCTCGTCAGACGGGATTGCTTTTCTGTCCCGAAACCTAGGTGTCCTGAGCAATGAGCTGTAATGGGAGAGGCTATAGGAACCATGGGAAGAAAGAGATCTGTACTTCCAGACATCACATAACAGTGACTTTATGACTTGGCTGAATTCATATGCTGTGGACGAATCTTTCCCACTTCTGAGAGTGGCAGCTTTCTTCTTCTGGGTTATAAATCCCCTACCCCTACTTTGCATATTAGGAGCCTTGGCTGTAAGAGCACCCAGGGGTCTCCAAACTACTTTGCTGTTATCTAAAACCTGACCACCATAGACTCAACTCTCCCCCTCCCCCCAGTGCCAAACAGAGTCCCTGAGTTCTAATCATCCTGAGACTCTTGCTGAAGGGCAGACATGACCTTGAGATGTGGACATGAGGAGTGATTAGATTCAGAGAAAGGAGTGCAGGCGTGAGGCTGCTGAGGGGTTTTGGACGTCAGGGTCAGTGATGGGTGTCAGAGAGCATGAAGAGTGAATGAGAACATAGTGTAGCTCCTTCATCTGTTGTCACAGAGCAGTTCAGGGAACAAGATTCATGGTAAGTCTACCCATGCACCTCAGGACTCTGTGCCTGGAGAGGGGACCTTCAGAGTGTGGAACTGTAGATAAATCATCCCTATTGTCAGCTAAAAACACTTGTGTGGATCTGGAGGTCAGGGGCTGACCCTGGCCTGTGTGTATGGGCCTGCAGGTTAGGGCTGTCCCTGGCCTGTGTGAGCGGGTTCCTAGGGGAAGGGCTGTCCCTGGCCTGTGTGAGGGTGGGTCCTGGGGGTAGGCCTGGCCCTGGCCTGTGTGTGTGTGTGTATGGAGGGGCAGTGAATAGGCAAAATTTAGTTCATCATTTTCTCTTCAAAGGATTTGAAGCCTAGAGGCCAGAGGAGCATGGCTGCCTCCTCTACTGGTTCCAGGACTCAGTGTGAGTCCAGGAGAGCAGCCAGGCTGGCTTTGACCCTGGTTGGTCACTTTTGAGCTGGTCAATAAAGTCAGCCCTCTAGAGTCAAACCATTCTGACTCTCACACCTCATCTACCAGTTGCCAGGGCTTTCTGCCCTTAGGACCACATTTTTAATGCATATATGTACATAGGTATGTATGTGTGTATATGTGTGTGCAACTATGTGTGCCTGTGTGCACATGTGTGCATTTGGAGGCCAGAGAACAACCTTGGTGTCTTTCCTCAGGAATGCTGTCTACTTTTTTGAGACAGGATCTCTCACTGGCCTGGAAATCAGCAAGTAGGCTAGACCAGCGGGCCCATTCCATCTCCCCAGGGCTGGAATTATAATTGTGCACCATGATGCCTGGATTTTTTTAAAGTGTGTGTGTGCATATGTGTGTGCCATTATGCAAGTATGGAGGTCAGAGGACGGCCTCTGGTGTAGGTCCTCACCTTCCACCTTATTTGTGGGCAGGGTCTCTAGTTCACTGCTGTGTCTAGCTGGCCAGTGAGCATCCTGGGATTCTCCTGCAGGAATTCTGGGATCATAGATACTTGTGCTCTGGGGATCAGAGCTCGGGTAGTCACATATGTACAGCAAGTACTTTACCCAATGAACCATCTTTCTAGCCTTATGCTTGTTTTTATTTTTTTCCCACATGAATTCTGGGGATCAAGCTCAAACCCTCATAATTTTGAGACAAACACATTACCTAGCCCACCTCCTTTTTTCCCTGTTTAAAACAGTAGGGTGTTATAGCAAAGAACTTATAAACTGGGTGGCCTGAAAATAAAAATTACTGTCCCATCATTCTGTGGGCCAGACAATTGACATCAGGCTGTGAGCTGGGCATACTCTCATGAAAGGCTCTGGGCAAGGAGCCTTCCTTCCCTTCCAGATTCCAGGAGCTACCAGCAACCCTGATGTCCTGTGGAGTCTAGATACTTGACTTGAATGTGTGTCCTTCACACAGACCTCTGTCTTCACATCATCTTCTCCTCCCTAGGTCTTTACATGACCTTAATGATGCCAGAATTGGACTGAAGCAGACATGGCCTGATTTGACCTCATGCTTAACCAGTTACATCTCCAAGGCCCCATTTCCAAATAAGATCACGTTTGAGGTTCTAAATAGACAGGGATTTTGGAGGGACACTTTCAAACCCAGAAGAGATCATTTAAAGAAGTGGAGTATGTGAAGTCTGTGGCATTATGTCTGACACTCCGTGAGAAGGAGTACTATTGGTGCAGGAGGCCTGGGGTACGAGAGGAAGATGCTCAGAGGAAGCAGGTGACTCTTGGGGAGGAGGCTTCTGAGAAGTCAGGTTCCCTCCCAAGAGCTGATGTGAGTAGCCTGTGGAAGAGCTGGGCAGGCTGGAAGGGTATTTTGTTCATAGGGTGGCTGTGCAGGGCCTGTCTCTGAGGCAACCACCCCCTGCTCTCTCCACGGCATGGAGCCTGAGGAAGTTGGGCCTGGAACCTTGAAGCTGCTCCGGTCAGTGATCAGCTGACAGCTGCTGGTCTTGAAAGGATGAGTCACCTGGAGGAAGTCACTTAACCACTTTTAGCTCCCTGTCCTCATCTGCAAATTGGGAATGATGATAGCATCGCTCAAGGCTCAGATGGGTTGACAGATGCAGCACTATAAAATGAACGATGCCTGACCGCAAACCCTTTGCATGGCTTTACTGGTGTTCCTAAGTAGGGTGCTCCATCAAAAGGCTTTAAATGACCTGGACGCAATTGTTTGCACTTTCCTGGTTGTACTGGAGATGGCAAGCTCTGAAAGCAACTCAGCAGAGTGACAGCTACACAGCAGGTGTCCTGTCTAAGCCCCTGCCCTGGGTCAGTGACAGGCTGACTAGAAAATCCTAAATGGAACACAACACTGAGCAGGCCGCCTGACAAGAAGGTAGAGGGCTATGACTTCATAACCCTTTTTGGAGATACTTACAAGACACTTACAGTGATTCACGAAAAATGACCAGAGATAAGCAAGGCTGACATTTTTCTGTCCCTTCCCTGTCCAGGGATCATTTCTCCATCCTTTCAAAGCCAGTGGCAGATGAGACTGCTTTGCATGCTCAGGCCATCCCTGCCACCATGGCTGGCATGCCTGAAATGCCACATGTTTATCCCAGGTTGGGGGGAAAGCCCTGGGGAATTGGGTGGGTACATAAAGCTTGAAAGCAGGGGCATCCTGTAAAGCTGATGTCCGAGCCCGTGTGCCCAGCCTATGTGGGGGTGGGGGAGCCTTGGAATTTATTGCTGCTCAGAGTTCAAACCCATGTTCCTAAAAACATGGCAGGAATTGCCTGTATTGCTGGTGTGCAGATCCAGGAAAGCACAACACGGTAGCAGGTGGTGTATGGAGGTGCTCTGATATCTGTGTGCTGCATCTGACCATATGGTTCACCGGGGCATGGAGAACTTGCTCAGTGATAAGTTTTTGGGGACTTGCTCTTGAGTGGTTACCTGCTGCATCATACAACACAACATTGGGCAACATAATGGGAGTTGGGGTAGGGGTGAAGGCCAAAGAGTTTAGCAAACATTGTGGTGGGATATTTACAAGAGACACTTACCCTGGCTATAGCAAAATATAATGTGACCAAGGCTAAGTATTATTGATTTTTCTCCTCCATCTTGGTATTAAATGAATCACGCTTACTACAAGCTCTGACTGTATTAATGGGGTTTCCTTAGATGACTACTCAGCCGAGAGAGCTACCAAATTGGAATTCCATGGGAGCCGATTATTGGATGTGACAAATAGGAGAGGAGGAATGTTTTTTCTTAGCTATTTTGGAGGATTACATAAAATCATGCCAAAGGGAGGGCCCTTCTCCTTTGCAATCAGACAAGAAGATCTTTCTTTCTTGTCTAACAGCCCCACCTGCTACTGAGAAAAGCAGCCCCGGGCTGCTGTATGTCTTAGGTCCAGCTATATCCCTAGATGCCAGCATAGTAGCCTGAACACACAGAGTCTCAAGATATATGGATGGAATGGATGAAAGGTGACCAGTGAGGATGTGCCTGGTAGGGAAACAAAGTACAAAGGCAGCATACATAAAGTCATGTGTGTTGGACGGACAGTCTCCAAGAGCCCAGTGCTGATTCATTCAATTGGACAGTGAGTGTATATTCTGGGTACTTCCTTTTAACAGGTACATTTCTTGTTCAAATTGAGTTTACAGTCTAGTGGAGAAGGTGGATATTGAACAATCACTTATGCGATTAATTACTTCAGTGCAACTGTGGTGCGCACTTTAAAGGAGAAGTTATAACAATGTGGACTTGTCCTATGGGGATGAAGGGTGATTTTTTTGAGGAGGTGACATTTACATGGAGATCTGAAGAAAGAGTGAAATAGGATGTAAATATTCATTCATGTATTCACTTGCTTTCAAAAATGAGTAGGTAATATTTCTCATGTGCCAGATATGGTCCAAGTATAAAAGAGATTTAGTGGTATATGGAATAAGGCCGTAGCCCTCAGTTAACTTAAAATGTACAGTTTTTGTCAGATTTATTCCAAATTAGTTGATGCTCTTGATGCTATACTAGCTTTATTTGGTAAACTCTAATTTGTGTTTTATGGCTGCTGATATAGAGTAATACAATTCATTTTGTAAGTGTTGACCTCATATACAGCCTCTGTGCTAAACTTATTCATAGTAACTTATCCCCTGTATCCTGTGGATTCTGTAAATGTACAATTATCTCATCTTAAATAATAAGTTTTATGCTTTCCTCTGTGAGCCTTTTGTCCTTGATTTCTTTGATCTTGCTTGATTACGCTGGCTAGTATCTCAAATAGAAAAGGTAATTGTAAACATCCTTGTTTTACTCTGAATGTCTTTGGTTCCTATTTTGCTTATTTTCTTTTTGATTATTTGTTGTGAATGAATGTTTTCTGTTCCATGTGAATGAAACTTTTTTTGTGATTGAGATGGAGGATGGTGGTCATCAAATCGCTGATGGACGAGCTCTGGCTGGTGAGTGTGGCTAATCAGTGCCAGTCAGTGTTTTCAGTAGTCAACAGCCATGTTTCAGGACATCTGCTTTCTGTAGGAGTAAGCAAAGATGCCAGAGAGACCACCCCTGCTTCCTTTAGATGCTCAAGGAGGGGAACACTCATCCCAATCATGCTATGGGGATGTGTGGTGTTTGGATTGCTGTCTTAGCCAGCATAGAAAGAGGGGTCATTTCAATGTCTTCTACTTGTCCTTTCACCACCTCACAGACCAAGGACCTCGCTGTGGGGCTAAGTAGGTTAATCCCAATGATGCACTAGGGATACTGGAAATGAACATCAGGAGAATCCACAGTCTCAGTGGATCCCTTTTGCCCAAGACTCTATTTATAATTAGGCCACTGCTCAACAGGGGGACCATGATGACACTTGGGTTGTTTGAGTCTCAATATCAACTTGAAATATGCATCTATCTAGTAGTCCTTAAAATACTTAGGAATTTTTCAGTGCATAGATATCCTTTGGAGAAGTTGTACATAACCTTGCTCAGGGTTCTTTCTCTGAGGCACCTGGCCATGTCTTTCAGAGAGTGCAAGGTCCAAAAACGGACTGTGACTTTTTATTCAAATGACTGGCTTTAGCCTCTCAGGCATCCTCTCAGGCTTCTGCTAAACAAGGCTTGTCAACTGTCCATTCATCTTGCCCAGAATTCTAATCACCTTCGCTGTACCTCTTGGCATGTCTTTGGTTGACCCTTTGACCTTGAAACTCATCTTAGTAACCATAGCCCTGACTTCTGGTGATGATGTACTAACCTCTGCTATAATCCAGGTTCTCCACCTGCTCCTCCTCGAGTGCTGTCATGCTCAGGAGGCCACCATGGATATGTTAGTGACGCAGGGCACATCCCTATGACCTTGGAACATTGTGCCTCCTTGTATTCCCCACAAAACACACTCATTGACAGATGTTCTGACCATAAATGGTAGAACCATTCTAGCATACCCAGTTTCCTGAACCCTTTAATTTCCTTTGCTTTCTGTCAGGGCCATTCTCACATTTCAAAGAGAGTATACTGTCTCCAGAGACCATGCCATTAACAAGACAATTTTTCACTATCCAACTTTTTGAACAGACCCTATAGATTAGATGTGAGACTGGGTAACTGTTCTGGCTTAGTTTGTCCCCCAGAAAGAAATTCAGTTCCTAACTCCCACCAGCTGTGAGCATGACCCCATTGCCATCCACTCAGCTTCCTTTATTTTATTGACTTTGGTGCTGGAACTTGAACCCAGGGCCTTGTGCATGCTAGGTGAATGCTGTACCACCGAGATGATATCCATGGCTCTCACTGACTGCCTTGCGAGAGGTTCTCGAAATTCTCAGAAAATTCAGTGATGGCCGAAGCTGTTTTGCCTCCTCTACAGTGTTAACTGTTCTCCATGCTTTTATGCCATCACAGACTCATCAGTGCTTTTTCCCTTTCCTAGTAATATTGTTTGTGTGTGTGGGGGGGTACTTTGGGGGACAGGATCTCACTGTGTAGCCCAAGCTTGTCTGGAACCCATTATGTAGTCCATGATAGTCTCAAACTTGCAGAGCTCCTCCTGCCTCGGCTTCCCAAGTTCAAGGATTACTGCCATGCATCACCATGCCAGGCTCCTAGTAATATCTTTTCATTTATCTTTTTGTTTTTCGAGGTAGGATCTCGCTCTAGTCCAGGCGGACCTGGAATTCACTGTGTAGTCTCAGGGTGGCCTTGAACTCACGGCACTCCTCCTACCTCTGCCTCCTGAGTGCTGGGATTAAAGGCATGCGCCACCACGCCTGGCATCATTTATCTTTTAATTTGCCAGTTTTCCTTTTGATAGCTACCGTGTTCTTTTGGTTTCTAGAAGTTCTGTTGACCCTCTCTCCCTAACTCTACCTAATTGGTTTTAGGGTTCTCTTGCTCTCTTATCATACTTTTACTTTCTTCGTTTTCTTTCTTTAAATAGATTAAATGAACTAATTTATATCTGAGTCTTTGGAGAGATAATTCTTTGTGTGTATATGTATGTTTGTGTGGGGGGGTGGGTATGCACACACTTGTGTGTATGTGGTGCACATGTATGCATGCTTGTATGTGTGTGTGGAAGGGCTGTCCATGTGTGTATGTGGAGGCCAGAGGTAGACATTAAAATCTCTTTCCACCTCACTTTTTGGAACGAGGCTCTCTTTGAAGCTAGAGTTCACTAATTTGACTAGAATAGCAGGCCAGTGCCCCAGGGATTCCCTTTCTCCATTCCCCAGCACTGGAAGTATAGGCATGCTGCCTCACACCCAGAATTATGGGTTTTGGGGATCTGAACTCAGGTCTTAATGAATGAACAAGAGACACTTTACTCACCGAGTCATCGCCCCAGCTCTTAATTTTTTCTTTTTTCCCATTTGGTTCCTTCTTATGGAGAATCATTTCTTTGGATGCTTGGTGAATTTTTTTTATGACCTGGAGCTCCAAAAGCTGCATCTAAGATACCATCCAGATGCCTTAATTCTATGTGTGTCTCCATCCTTTCTCATCTTCCCTTAAAATTCCAAGGGCTCCACCATCTTCCTTTCGCTCCAGGTGCAGCAATGCTGGGTATTTCAGGGGTTGCTGGAACATCTTAGAAGAAAGTCCTGAATTCCAAATTAATAATAATGTCATTTCTAATTATGTTGAGGCTTTAAAATCTCCTTCCCTAGATGAACATAAATGGTGACTAAATGTTTTCTAAATAATTAAATTGAATATTTTTAACAATTAGGACATGACAGCTGTGCTCATAATTAATCATTTCTTCCCTTCCTGTAAGATTGTTTTCATTAGGGGAAGGAAATTCCAAAATACTAAACCAAATTTAGAACCCAGAGATTCTAGGATTCCTCTTTAAAGATTTGCATTTTATGGTAGCAAACTGTCCCACTCTTGACCCAAATGATTTTGCTTTCAGGATTTATTTTTCTGAGTTTGAAAATTCCCTTTAAAAATTATTTATTTGTGCGTGCGTGTGTGTGTGCGTGCGTGTGTGTGTGCGTGCGTGCGTGTGTGTGTGTGTGTGTGTGTATGTGTGTGTGTTGTACCAAGGTCTCTTGCCACTGCAAATGAACATCAATTTTTGAGCCACTTTTTGCTTCTGGCTTTACCTGGGTTCTGGAGAATTGAACATGGGCCAGTAGGCTTTGTAAGCAAGTGCCTTTAACTGCTGAGACCTCTTCCTAGTCCAGAAAACTCCTTTTTATGCTTTCCAGTTGATGTTCTGGCTAGAACCCTAACCCAATAGCTAGAAGAACGTAGAGGGGTACTGCTCCATGACAGCTGACCACTGACCATCCAGAACACATGGTTCACTCCCATAAGTTTGCTGTGTGCATGTGCTGATGTTGGTATGGGACAAATACACATGGTGTTTCCCACTTCAGCTGTGAAGTGAAGCATGAAGTCTCTTCTGAGGATCCTTCTGGACCCAGATGTAGGTTGAGAGCAGATTGAGGAAGCAGCAATGTCTTTATGAGCCTGGAGAGAAGCCCATCAGGATTGGAGCATGCTGATCCCTCAAGAAGAGTCTATTCTCATCTACCGGAATCATACATTACCTAGGACAAGAAAATATTTTCTAGAAAATAGAAAGCAGCTACTCAATCTTATTTATTTGTATTACTTGACTAAGTTGTAAGAGAAGAGAAAACACTAGGATTCCCTCTCTAACGTGAGGACTGGCTATGACAGAAAAGGCTGGCCATCAGGAGCTGTATCTTATCCCACTGGACAAATGTCAGGGGAAGCATCAGTTGTCATGGCAACAAGTACCTAACAGGGCAAGGCTAATATCACATCCCTGGAGTTGGGAGGCTTCAACTGTATTTGGCTCATGGGGGTTAGAGTAAAGCTCAGTGTACTGAGGTACATGAGCGCTCTCAGGAGTCAGGGTCAGCTCAGGTCCTTGATAACAGAAGTAATCCCCAGATAGATCTTGGAATTCCTTTACACTCGTAAAAGTCAATGAGGATCTCAAGGAGCTTTAGATTATGTGTGCTACATTAATCAATGTTCTCTATATGAGAATTAAAAGAGAAGATGATTAAAATACAGAATCCATACATGTTGCATGTGCCATGTGTCCCCAGAGTGACAGCCTCTAGAAGACATTGCTGCACTCTGAGGCAGCTTCCACCTCAGCGTCACTCTGAGGATGGTGCGGAGCTGCAGAGCTGCCCAGGTATTCGGTGCTGGTCACTCTATTACTTTGATGGCGTCCGTGACCAAGTGATTCCCAAGAAGCAACTTAAGGGAAGAAAGGTTTGTCCTGGCTTACAGTTCCAGGGGATGCATTCCATCATGCTGAGGAGCAGGGGACAGCAGGTCACTTTGCATCCTCAATCAGGAAGCACACAGTGATGAATGCTGCTGTTCAGCTCTTTCTCATTTAAAAATTATTTACTTATTTTCAAGGAGAAAGTGAGGGGGCACAGGGCCTCTAGCCACTGTAAATGAACTCCAGATGCATGTGCCGCTTTGAGCATCTGGCTTTACATGGGCACTAGGGAACTGAACCTGGGTCCTTAGGCTTTTCAGCCAAGCGCCTTAACCACTGAGCCATCTCTCCAGCCCTCTTTCTCATTTTTATACAGTCTAAGACTCCAGCTCATGAAATGGGGCCAATCACATTTAGGGTGAATTTTCCCACCTCAATTTGTCTTATCTAGAACGTCCCTCACAGACAGAGATTTATTTGTTTCCATGGTGATTTTAAATTCCTTGTGAGAGCAAGATTAGCTGTCACGGTCACCCAGCTCTTTGACCTTGCCCACAGAGGACTGGGACCAGGGGAAGGTCAGCCATGCTGATTCTATTTGAGCAGCTTCCTTGTCCCTGAGGACTCTCCTGTTTCTGGTTTGGGTATCTGTTATAGTCAGCTTTTTGTTGCTGGATGAACCTCCAAACTAGGCACAGTTTATGGGAGGAAGAAGGGATTTATTGAAGCTACAGATCCAGGGGAAGTTCCCAAATGGCAAAGGAGGCTGGTGCCCTTTCACAGTCCAAAGCAGAGAGAGAAACCCATCACCAGCACCCCCCACCAGCAAACAGAGTGAGCCCCTCAGAGCTCAGACTGCTCTTTATATTACTTATCTATGGCTGGAATTTCAGATCCCCCCAGAAACACTTTAAGAGCTGGAGGCTAGGATCCACCCAAGGTGACACCTCCTCCAGTCAGGCAGCTAGAGAAAAGCTTTTAATAACCCCCAAATCTACTGGGGGACATCCATTCAAACTACCACAGTGTCTCCACCAACTCTTCAGAGCTCCTCATATCATGACAACTAGAAGCACATAACAAGCCCTTGGGATAGGTAACTTACATAGCCTGTTCTCTTCCACTTGGCAGAAAGCTTCACTGTTTCCATCATAAAATTGTCCCTCCTGAATCTCCGTACCTCTGTCCTTATTGCACTGGTTGAGATAGGCTCTGGGGTGAGGCTGGTCATTGCTCTTTGGAGGAAGGAAGCCTGGAGTGGGAATCCCAGGGGTGGGGGCAGAGAGGAGGAGCTCTGCCTGTCATTCCTAGTCCCCTGTCAGGAGACCCTCATAAAGAAGGCCAGCAAGGACAGGGAACACATGTTTATTTTATGAATGACTTCAGGGAATGAGAGAAAAAAAATCACCCAGAATGTCATCCAGGAGGCTGCGTTCTTTTTATTATGTTTTGTCGGTAAACAAAAAAAATTGCCGCATTTAATACTTACACCAGTCCTGTGGGATTTCTCTGACTAATGTAAAATGACAGTTGTCGCAACATTCCATATAAATACAAGTCTGTTTGTGGGAGCCTGTTCTATTTTTAATGTAAACCACACCTAACTCGCTCTGAAGAATGGCACCGTTGGAACGCAGGGTCCTGGCTGTTGTCTGTTCATAGCTTTGTTTTAGCTCAGAAGCAGCACAGAAGAAATCAGAAGCGTCCCAAAGTTTTTAGCTTAATGTGAGAATTATTCACCTAATTTCCCCGCAGCTATTGTGTTTCTTAATTTATGGCGGTGCAGAGCCGCAGGGTGACGTGGCTAATGAGTGACACCGTGTACTTGGTGAGCAGATCTATAATTTAGAGGCTGCTGATGATCTTAGTGCTGTCTGCAGCCTGAGCCGAAGCAGGCAGTAAAAATAAAGAATATACATTGAGATTACATAAATATGCACAGATCCCTGGAGACACACATATACGCATGGTCCCTATCAGTAGGCTGATAACCCCCTTCAGGTTTGGCAGAACATGAATCTGCCCTGCCGAGAGACATAGGGAAAGCAGATGGTATGTGTCATCCCTTACAGTGGACCCCCAGGCCACCCCTTTAGGGACTGTGAGATGATGGGGAGTGGGCAGAGCAAGGCGACTTCATAAGCGGGAAGTGTGAAGACATCCACGCTCTGTTCCCTCTCAGTTCTCCAACATGTCACCCGACATCCATTCCAAGTGGCATAAGTGTGAGGGTCTCCAGAAACAGTTGGTAGTTAGGAGCTGTGCCCTGCTCCAAGACCTTGGGACAGGAATGTATGACAGAGCAAGAGAGGAACTCCAGCCACCAAGGGCCAGCTTTACTGCTAGCTCTGAAGTTGACACACATTTGAAATTGTACCTCCTGTCATTCCTGTCAATGAAGGAAAGGTGTGTGTGTGTGTGTGTGTGTGTGTGTGTGTGTGTGTGTGTGTGTGTGTGTGTGATCCAACCCTGGAACCTATATGGAATGGTAGTGATGGCACAGGTGTCCCTTAACACAAGGTCACACCTGGAAAAACCTCCATAGGTGAACACAGACAACATTGTTCTTCCTGTCTGAATTTCCCTTACACTGGGAGATCCTGGCAGAGCTCCTGTCAACAGGAAAGGCCACATACAGCCTGCTACCTGCAGCCAGGGGCATCAGCAAGCTTGTATTTGAGTCAGGTGAGCAGCTGGTGCAAGGAAAAGAAGGGCCCACCTTTTACCAAGGGAATGACCAAACTCTGACACCACATTACAGATCTCCCAATAAAAACACACACTTGCATGCACCTCAAGGAACAGTGTGCCAGCATATTTACATACTATAGAACAGGCTTAAAAATCAACTGTAGATTTGCTTCGCCTTCTGCAGTCTTTGGAATAAAGCATTTTTGTAGCCCACTCAAAAATCTTCTCTGTGTGTTTACATTTTAATGGCCACCCCAGCAGAATGGAGGATTTCTCTTGTATTATTGCTTACATTTATCAAGGGAGAAGGTAGGGATACAATAGCTGAATGGTATAGTAACCTCTCTTTGGCCATGGGGCTCCTCTGTGCTTCAGTGAGCTACGGATTTGATGGAAGCAGTGGCTACTTTTTAGGCAGGCAAGCACATAGGCTAGGAAAGGCCATTTTTATTTGCTTTTTAAGAGCATACATCCTTGTGTGCATACGGAATTTTAAATAGCCTTAAACATTACTGAAAGAGGTGACAAATTCTTAGGAGGAGGCCTGGGGAAGATGGCTCAGTGGATTAAGTGCTTGCCTTGCAAGAATGAGTACCTAAGTTTGAGTCCCAGAACCCACACACAAACAAAACTGGGTATATCAGATGCACTTGTAATCCCAATGGAGGCAGAGACAAGCAGGCCGGCCAGCCAATCTAACCTAGGAGGCAGGCTCCAGGCCAGTGAGAATCCTATCTCTAAAAGGTGGAAAGCACTCCTAAGAAGCAGCACCCAAGATTGTTCTCTGGTCTCCATGCTCACATGTGCTTGCACCCAGAAATGTGTACACATATGCACACAATTTTGCACATTGATAAAAGAATTTCCAGAAGTGTGTGCGTGTGTGTGATCTCATTGGTTTATGTGGAAAGTAAAAATCTCTCTTTTGCTATTTATATAATCATTTAAGAATTGTCCCTACTAAAAAGAGAGGGGAAAAAAACCTACCTGACAAAAGACAGAATCCATTGACTGGCCCCTTGTTGCAGATACTCTTAGCAGGGAAGTGCTAGGGCGACCTCAACTCCTCTGCATCTTGGGGACAGTTTGGTTGGGTCTCTGTGGTTGTAGAAAGGAAAGCCTTGGGGTACAGAAGCCACCTTTGCAGAGACATGTTCTTTTGGGGATGGAAAGGGAATTCCCACCTCTCCCAGCATGCGGCTGACATTAGATCCTCTTGAGCAAAGGACTCTTCCATCACAGCTTATCACTTGGTGTAACAAAGCCAGAGCAAGGCAGCTTCTGGGCCTGGGCTGCTTGTAATTGCCAGTGTTTTCATCTTCCCCCAGGGACGTCTCTCTTGTTCCTCTCCTGACATTCCCGGGAGATCCCCAATTAAAGCTACAGATGTGGCTTAAAAATATCCTTGCCAGATGTCACTTTACAATGACCTGTAACTGGCAGTGGAGATAGAGGGGGCTGAGCCTCCAAGGCCTTCCAATGGCCTTTTCCTGGGCTGTCATTTGGGATGCAAATGAAACCCAGCAGAATGGCAGAGCAAGCCCTCCCAGCCATAAAACCAACTGCAACTGCTCTGAAAGCAACGCATGGGTAACCCCCTCACCTGGCATCTGGAGGGGGAGCATGGCTTCTAACCAGAACGTGCGCAGCTTGGCTCAGGAGGGGCATCTTCCCACCACACACAATTTATACTGATGAGTCCGCTTGCCGAAGCTCATACAGCTCCCTTTAGGACAAACCATTTTTTAAACTGATTCTGGGCTCTGAGACATGCCTGCCATGATTTGACTAGACTGGACTCATATGTCATGGAAAAGAAGGATCATCTAGCATCCACAACACACAGCTGAGCCAGTCAGCTGCCTCCCCCAGATCCACCTTTCTGGGGTGCATTTGGGTTTTCTGTGTAAATCACCACTAAGTTCTAAGGGAGTGAGTCCAGGAACAAGAATGCAATGCTCAGGAATCAATACCTTTGGGGACAAATGGATTCTTTCTTTTCCCAAGGACTAGATTTACAGAAAACACCTTTTGGGGGGGCTGTATGTGTACATGGTGTGTGTGCATGTGTGTATGTGCGTGCACATGCCAGTGGAGGCCAAAGGTTGATGTCAGGCCTCTTCCTCGATCTCTCTCCACCTTATTTATTGAGACAAGATCTTTCATTTGAACCCAAAGCTCCTAGCCAACCCCAGGGATCCTCCCATTGGAATATTGGGATGATAGATGGGTTACCACACACACTTGGCATTTACATGGGTGCTGGGGATCTGAACTGCAGTCCTCATGCTTGGATGCTTTATTGACTAAGCCACCGAGATAGTACTTTCTCGTCAGTTCATTTATCAAAGGAAACATACAGGCCCAGTGACAAGTGTCAGCTTGGGGCATCCGGAGGTCCAGAGATGCCCATCAGAACAGCAGAGCACTCTGGACACTACATATCACCAGCCTCTCACCTGATGGATGCCCTCTGCACCTTGGATGAAAAGATGGATCTGTCCTGAGAGTCCTTGAGAGTCCCATACATCAGGCTCTAGGGAGAAAGCCAAGGCAAGGCTCCCTAGCAGAGGCAGAGTGAGCGAGGGCAGGGTATATGTTCAGAGGGTAGGTAAATAGTCCTCATGATGTGTCATCCTAGGTGGAGCCTACCAGCCAGGCTGACCTGGGCATTGGGTTTTGCCAATCAGTGGGAGCAGATAGATAATGCTAAAAAGCAGGACCCTGGCATTTAAAGCACAGAGCACAAGTTTGTGTAATCAGTAAAGTATGTTAAATACGATGAGCCTATTGGTGTGGGGAGGAACCTGGAAGGCAGATTGGATATCTCAGAGGTATAATTATTTGTGGAGCTAATTAAAATACATCCACAAGCTCTAACCCCAGGCTGTCCTGCCCACCATGCAGGCCCTTTGCTGAGCACCTGCTGCAATATTACTTTTCCCTCACAACTAAAAACAGCAATGGCTCCAATAGGTTGTCTTGAAAAGCTACTGCGACCCCACCCCATTGCTACCTGGGCTGGCGGGTGCTGCAAAGCTGATAGGGTTCTGGGCTGGGAGGGAGCCAGGCCAGCTGGTTCTGGGGAAGCCCCAGGTGGGTGCATTAGCTTTTCTTTGGTAGAGCGGACCATGGGGAAAGCAGGATGCTTTCAGAACAGGAGAGCCTACGTACTTGGCAGGGCCCTCCATAACCTAGAGATGCTTGAGGCCTTGGTATGTATTCCTGGTCTGAGGATCCCTAGTTAGAATAAGCGGAAGATTTCACTCAAGGTGAAAGGGCAACATCAGTGGCCAGAGGTGACTCCATGGTTACTTTACGAGAGCAGGCTAGGGGTCTGGGCTCAACCTGTGGGCCAGCAGCCATGACCACCCCACTTCCCAAAGTGTATATGTGTCTGTGTGCATATGCATGCACTTGGGACAGAGGGTTTGTCATAAGCCCTGGGGAATGCTGAAAAGGTCCAACCAGTATGTTCAAAAAGGAGAGAGAATGAGGCTAGCGAAGCCAGGCCGAAGGGCCAGGTAGGTGTCCTTAACTTCCTTACCCACCTCCAGGCCTCGTGGACTGTCAGAATGGCTAGGTGCTTTGCAGTCGTGTCAAAACTAACTCACGAGCCACATCTGACCCAAAATAGCTATGAATGTGGCCCCACATAAAATCACAGGCTTTCTTGAAGCCTTAGGGGGAACTGTTTGCCATTCTTCTTTATTGTTGCTCAATTATGTCATTCTCGAGTGTGGTCTATGAGGTGACAATGTCATGTCCCAATGTCAAGTTTGGATATTCCTGCTAGAGTCTCAGCCACAGCGCACCCAGAGCCATCTGTAGCCGTCAGCGATGAGTGGCCTGTTCCCACCTCTCCTGTCCTTGAGTCCTGACACTTCCTCTGTGTCTCCCTTTGGATGACAGCTCCAGGTCCCATCCCAGTGGTATGTCTGAAGCTGTCCCTTCTATTTGGGTTTGGTCCCCGAGCTATGGATGCAACACCAATAAATGGTCTGAATCTGATTGCTAATGACTTTGCCTCCCTGGGCAGCCGCTGCTGAGGTGATGAGGAATTATTGAGCAGAAGGCTGGGAATCCATTGTCACCTGCAGTTCCAGGAGATCTGGCCTAGAGTTGTTCAGTCTAGGCCATTGTTTGATGACAGAGATGGGAACAGGGATCTGGGTCCTCGGCCTACTTGATTTTCTACACAACATCAAGTGTCCACCTGGCTGTCCTTTGTAGTGAGGTGGGGAGGGTGTGTGGTGGCATTAGGATGATCCTTTTCATATGTCAGTTTGACTGGGCCACAGTGCCCAGATTTTCAAGTACCAGTCTACATGTTTCTGTGATGGAATCCTATAGACATAATTAACATACATCAGTAGTGTCAGAGTGAAGTTCTCAGCCTTTGTAACATGTCTCTTCCAGTCAGTTGAGGGCCTCGAGAGCAAACTCTTAAGATTTCCTGTAGTAGAACAATTCTGCCTTCAAACTGCAACCTGGAAACCCTGCCTGAGCTTCCACCCTGCTATACCAGAATTCACACGTCAGAGGACAACAACCCCTGACTCATTTTCAGTCTATCTGTGCACCCTACAAGGGACTTGCAGGGTCTCACAATGGACCACGTAAACCAATTCTTAAAAACAAGTTTTTCTCCCCCAGTTTTCTCTATATGTATATAGTTGGATTAACAGATTGATCAATGCATATATATATCCAGACAGATAGACACATAGATATCTCGTCGACTCTTTCTCTGAAGAGCTCCTCCAGATTTGGGGGGAGGGGAGGGCTGCTCACAGAGAATGTAGGAGAGCCCACTCCTTCCCACACAGATGACTATAGAAAGGTGTAACAGTTACCTTCTCATTGTTGGGGGAAAATAAACCCTGACCAAAAGCAGCTTATGGAAGGAACGGGTTTATTTTTGGCTTCTAGCTCTGAAAGGAAATTCCCTCATGGTGAGTAAAGCATGGCAGAGCTGACAGTGGAGCATCACGTCTTGTCACATCAGCTGAGAAGAAGCAGCAAGAGTGAGCTCACGATGAACTGATAAACCTCAAGGTCTGCCCCCAGGGATACCCCTTCTCCAGGAGACTCCATGTCCCAAAGGTCCCACAACTTTCCTAAATTGCCATGAGCTGGGTTTCAAGTATTCAAAACACATGAGCCTGTCCATGGGGACTGTTTCATTCAAACCACCAAAGAAGGTGAACCCCCTGCTTGCTGATGCACGACAGATAACACGGATCAGACTGCTCACTGGGAGGGGAATGGACATGGGTGTGGGTCCCACTGTGTTGAGCTAAGTGATGTCTCCCTTCAACGGATGCAGACTTTGCAGCAGGTGCATGCACAAGACCCCCATAAAAGCCACCACACTCAATAATGGCTTTAGTGTCTTGACTTGTCATTCATGTGAGCACCTGCCATGTCTTCATCACTCTTCCAGACAGGTCACTGTCCTGTCCTCATTGAATGTGCACCGAGAGACTGTCATCGAAGTAAGACACACCCAAGGTACTTGTCAGGTAGATGAGAGTCCCCTGAAAAACATGATGAACTGGGTCAAAAACACAGAGCCCCAATAGTGATGCACACACAGCAATGTACATGTGCTTAAGAGTGGACCTCATACTTCCAAATGGCTAAAGTGGTCAATTTTATACATAGTTTTAAAGATAATTATAATGTGAAAACAATTTTAAAATACTCTAAAATCAATTTTAAATTCTAAACTCTAATTTAAGCTCTAAATTTAAAACCTAAATTGATTTTAAATTCTAATTTCTAATATTGAGACACTATCATAAACAAAAATTTAAATTGTTTGTTCTCCGTGGGTGAGCTGTAGGTTATATTTCAATGCAACTGTTTAAAAAGGGAAAAGGCCGGGCTAGAGCAATAGTTCAGTGGGTGGGAGCACTCCCCATGAAAGTGTGAGGGCCTGAGGGGGGCTCCTGAGTTATTTCCCAGCACCTACACAAACAGCTGGGCACAGCCACGCACATCTGTAACCTCAGTCCTGTGGGGAGAAAAACAGGTGAATCACCTGGGCTGGAGAAAATCTAGCTTCAGAATCAGTGAGAAAGAAGCTGATCAGAAGGAAACACGCAGATGAGCGCAGGAGAGGGACACCTGGTGCTCTCTTTGGCTCTGCATGCACATGCATGGGAAACTGATCTGCACACCCATGTGCATGTACTACACACGTGTACACCACACCACACTGCACATACCACACACATGTGCACCACACACATGTGTACCACACCACACACACTACACACATCACAAATGTGCACCACACCACACTGCACACACCACACACATGTACACCACACACACCACACACACGTGCACCATACCATATACACTACACACATCACACATGTGTACCACACACACTACACACACCACACACATGTGCACCACACCACACCCAGCATGCACATGCACACTACACAAACCACACATACTCCACACAGCTCCAAACAAACCACACACACCACACCACAGATACTACACAACGTACAAACATGCAAAGAAAAAAAGGAAAAGACAGTGAAGTGGACCATCTCAGCGGTCATGTCAGCCTCTCTGAGAAGATGCCATTTGGCAGGACGTCTCTATCATCATTCTTCAAATGATTCCTCAAGTGGCCGAGTCTCTTGTCCCAAGTGGCAGGTCTTGAATCCAGAGCCAGCATGCCCTCTGAGAAGCCACCCTACTCATCCCAAGCAGCCCATCCCAGAGCATTTCACGCTGGTCATGTTGTCTGGCTGAGGCATCCTTATTTTCTCTGTCTCGGCAGTTATGTGATAATGACATTCAGAGCCTGGCCCAGGGTCCCACAGCCAATCACAAGGCCCCAAATAAGGCTGTCCCAGGAATCAGCAGCTCTTGCTGTCAGTAAATCTTTTGGATTTTGTCAGCCATCTGGTCTCAGTGGTGACACTAGCTCTGCTATCCTTGCACAAAAGCAGCAGAGACAAGGGGAAATAAATGGATGTGGCTGCATTCCCATAACATTGTATTTACAAATACAGAGGCTGCTGGATTTGGTCCACAGTCACAGTTTGCTGACCCTGGCTCTAGCCTGTCACCATCTCTCTCTGGAAAGACTTCCCAGGGAAGGTGAGACTGCAGGGGACTTGCCATGCTCTGCCTCCCCCTTCTGCGTGTCAGGCATAAATGCAGGTGGCGTTCCCCCAGGTACAGGTGAAGCAGGACCAAACACTGGGGTCTCTGAAGAGCAGAGAGCCTTCCCTGGGCAGTGGCTGCTGAGCCATCGTCCTTCTATACCCAACTTCCCAGGCTTACTTCTTTCCTGATTCCTTCCTTCCCTTCTTTTCTTCCTTTCTTTCCCTCTTTCTCCCTCTCCCCTTCCCTCCCTCCCTGCCTCCCTTCCTTGCTTCTTCCCACGTATGCTTTAAATCCATTATTAATCCATCTATTAACTATCCATCCATCCATTCATCCATTCACTGCCTCGTTTATAAGAACCCCAGAACTGACTTCATTAAACAGTAGCTTCAGGGACAGTCCTAGGCCCCACTGTCCATGAACAAGCCCATATCTGGTGTATAAAACATGGGAACCAGCTCTATGACAAAAACATGGTAGGAAATGCCCTCTGCTGTCAGACTTTGTCCTCAGGCCATGCCAAGAGTCAACCTTGATAGCAGTCCCTTGGGCTTTCTGGACACTAGCTCTTGACCACGAAGGACCTCTGAAGGCAGACATTCCCTGCAGGCTCTGGGTAGCTAGCCATGGAACTGTGCTGGCCCCAGAGTTGCTGTACTTGGGAATGAGGAAGCAAGCTTGCTTCCAGAGATGTGGAGACCATGCTAGGGGGTACCTGGCTGTTGGTAGACAGGATGAGAGGCAAAGTCACCTCTCTGTTCTCAGTCTATATTCCCTGAGTAGAATGGGGTACACTTCACCAAGTAGGGTGCAGCTGTCATTGCTTCTGGTCACATGAAAATATTTTCATTCTCAGTATCCAGGAGCAAACACAGTGGGTTGAGATTGTGTGGGTAACAAAGACAAAGTGAACTCCTGTTGGGAATTGCCTTCCCTCCGAATTGAGCCGCCATCCTGCTTGGCATGGCTCTCCAGCAACAAGGATAGAAGAAGCCCACACTGGCATTGGCCCAGCTGGGGGTGGTAGCAATCGGGCCAGCCTAGTGTCCCCAGAACATTCCACAGTAAACATCATCTGTGTGCATGCTTTTGGCTCTTCCACAGGCGGGGGTGGCCAGTTCATTCCTGGTCCAGGGCCCTGTGTTTCCACAGACCTTGTCTGGGGAAGGTGGAATCAAGCTTTGGAGGTGCCAGGGAAGACTTCCTAGGGGGTAGGAGGGGTGAGCAGGGCTAGCCGAAGCTGCTAGTCCCACAATACCCACATCCATCCTGCAGCTGGAACTCCTTACTGTGAGCTGAGCTGGGCTGCCTGAGGAGCCGTTTCCACAGAGCACTTCACTGAGACCTTGAACTCACCCTCACCACTTTTATCTTATCCATGAAGAAGAAAAACCAGGTAGTGTTTTTCTAACACGCACTATCTCCAGGAATCACCCCATGGCCTAGAGTAGAAGGTGGGGATTGCAGCCAGGTGACCACAAGGAGAGTGGGGGGAGCTCTAGCCTCCACACCTGTCAGAGTCAGCAAAGCACTTCGAGACCCTCAGCTCCCTGAATTCCTGGGGTGGATTCCCTCCTGACATTGACCCTGCTGGCACTTCCCCTGGTACTTTTGGGATTGGTCAGAAGTCACCATAGGGCTAGGGCCACATAACTCATGTGCTTTCCCATTGAGTGAGTGGATCTGAAGGATGGGGCTGGGGAGGAGGTAGGGCTCGAGGCTCTGAGTCCAGGAATGTGAAGAAATGACTTCGTGGTCATGACGGGTACCTATGACGACCCCTGAAAGATGGTCCCCTTTCCTTAAAATCCTGTAACACAGAATTCTAGATCTCATGGCTAGAGCAACATTAGGGGACTAATACCAGAAAGAAGAGAAGCTAGGGAGATAGGGGACTCTTTGGACATGGCATCCAGAATTGCGAGTAGAAACAGGAGTGGCTGCAGATGGAGCCCTGTTAGGACAGGGCAAAGGGCCTGGACGCTCCCAGCCCCAAGTGGCTAGTGTGTAGACAGTCCCCCCTTCCGCTGTGTTCTAAAGCCTCAGCGTTTCTCACTTGCCGTCCATCAGACAGGGAATCTCTTTGTTCCTGTGAAGGCAGAGACGGGTGCCCTCCATGCCTGGCGGACATTGGTTCTACAGCCATGCATCACGCAACGCCAGCCCTCAGCTCTTTCTCCCTGACCCCACACGCTGCTAAAAATATTGTCCTGTGGATAGGAAATGAAAAGGGTACAACCTTATTTCTTCCAAGATCGCCCAATCTAGCCCAGAGGTATAATAAAACCCCAAACTTCCCTTTCAGGAGCCATCTCTTTTATAAGTAATATCCTCCCACGTTAAGTGGGAGGCACACAGTTGGGAAGTCGAACACAAGGCCCAGTGACTCTGGGTGGCTTGGGGTGTGCAAGGGAAAGGCTGCCTTTTTGGGGGGGTGAGTTTCCTAGAGATTATGGGGTACGGATCATAGGGGTGTGACTGATGATAGAGCCACTCTGTCATCCAAAGCAAGAAGGTCCTACCAGAGCCATCTTGGCCATCCCTCTGCAGCTACACTGGACTGAAGTGTTGCTTATCTTTTCAGTGTGGAATTTGTTTTTGAAACAAAGGAGGAATTAGAGGAATTAGATTAATTATAACCTTTATTCATGGCACACTTATTGTTTATTTGGATGTGTTTATTTAAACAGTATAACGACGAATGCCTATGACACACTAAGCAATTCACCAAGCAGGACACTGCTGTGAAATACTCCACCTGTCTGTCTCCTTCCCATCCCCCAAAGTTCATCATGATCTCACATTAGTGCTTCTAGCTTCTTGCCCCTTATTTCAGTCTTTTCCTATATAAATTTATCCCTAAATAATGTGTTGTTTAAAGCTGTCCATGAACTTTATCAAAACCTTATTAAAAATATTCTGTACCCTATTTGGTCTTCTAGGGTTACCACCTGAAACTCGTGTTTGCTAATGCATTTTCGTGGCTATGTAATAACCCACTGTGGGGGGTCTCCAACACTTCATTCAACTCTCCTCTTCCCTGTGACTTATTTTTAGGACCAGCACAGCTAGGAATAGCAGCCTAAGTGTCTGTTTGTCTCCTAGGAGGGCTCTGGCTGGGTGGGCTGGGTTATCTGCTGCTGGGAAAAAATACGTTCACACAACCCATCGTGTATCCTGCTTTCAGGCCTCCTTTTTAAAAAAAAATTTAGAGACTTTATTATATTAAGAAAAGGAATGAGGAGGAAATACAGAGAGCTCCCATCATGAGAGGGGGTAAAGCCCATGTGGGGATAGGGTCCCCTCACCCCCATTTCAGCCAGCTTGGCTGAGATGGGGGCTTCCCAGAGCAGGGACCTGAACGTTCAGGAGAGGTGAACGGCTAAAAAGGAGGCTGTATCCACCTGGTAAGGATCTACTTATAATCTTATTGTGGTGGGTTCTACCCTCAGGCTCAGGTGAGTCTGAGAGAGAGCTGATTGGTGTGGACTCAGGGGGTGGCCCAGGAAGACGCCAGCCATGACCAGGCCTCACTTTTGTTCCACTATACCCAGGCCTTAACTGGGAGGACCTGAGCAGGGGGGCTAGAGTGCTGGGGCTGGTGGGCCCTCTCCCCCCACAATCTCTCTGTGGTGGTCTTCCCATCTGGTCTGTGCCAGCATGGTTGCTCAGAGCTCCCAGAACGAGTTTTCCAGAATGCCTAGTGTAAGCCACAAGGCTTTTTATGACCAGCTGGGAAGTATGTGAAGGTCATTCCTGTCACATTCTGTTGGTGAAGTCAGCAGAGCCAGGCCAGGTTCCAGGGCAGGGGAAGTAGATTTTGCCTCTCCGAAGCACTTGTCTTCCTCACCAGATCCCGTGAGGTACATGAATATTCATGTTTACATCATCACTCATATTAGTTTCCAAGGTGATCACCAATGGATAGAGTATTAGCAGTACATAAGTGACTCCCAACCCTGCACAGAATGCCAACTGAGGGGATGAAGGACATCTGGCAAGGTCCTTCATGTGCATTTTCCTGCCTGTGAGGACGATGGAGTCCTGTCTCCACATCGTAAAGTGCTTGCCATACAAGCATAGAGTCTGGGGCTTGGATCCCCAGCACTGGCATGAAAGCCAGCGTGGTGACACATACCTCTAATCCCAATGTTAGAGGGGTGGAGACAAGCGATTCCTAAGGTTTGGGATTAGTTAGTCTAGTTGAGTCTGTAAGCTCTGGATTCAGTGATACTCTGTCTTAAAGTGTGAGGTGGAGAGCAACTGTGGAAGGTACCCAATATCTGTGTCAGCCTCTGGTTTCCACATGTATGTACATATGTACTTGCATGCCCACACATACATGTGTATCCACACACATTCAAACAAGCATTCATACATGCATACCACACACTCGTGGAAAAAGATCACCAGACTGGTCACAGTGTTCCCAGCGCAGAAGGCTTATTGCTCAGCTAATAAAAATACTAACATCAAGCACTATTTTGAAAAGCTAAAGTGCTTTTTATTATTCATTTATCTGTTTTGTTTTTGTTTTTGTTTTTTGAGACAGGGTCCTTCTATGTAGCTTAGGCTGACCCGCCTTGACCTCTGAGTGCCAGGGTCTCAGGCATGCACCACCATGCCTGCAGGAGTATTTTTAAAATGGACCAAGTAGAAAGTTAAGCTCTAGACTCTGAAATGGGAACAGGATCATTCTAGGAAGCCTCTCTCCTTGTAACCCAGAAACTGGCATAGCCTTCTCGAGCTGCCAACATCCCAGAGTGCTGTTGGGTTTTGTTCTTCCCAGGTGTGCAGGCAAGTGGTGCCTCTGGCAGGTACCCAGATCATTCACCTTTGGAGACCAGGATCCTCGCCCAAGGCTTTCTTGGATACCTCATGGGACCTGGACCAAGCCTTGCAACCAAGGGCTGAGCATCCTGACCACGTGCTCCAGCCTTCACAATATAGAAGCACAAGGTGCACCACACAATGGTTCTCTTACTGCAGGGAACCTATCCTTACAGTTGGGCTGCTTGGGGACAGCCTCTAATAGACCCCAAGACTCCTCTCCAAGCAGAGCAACAAATGGTGAAGAGATGTCTAGCTGCCTGCCCCAGTGCTGTGTCCAGAGGTGCTCTTTGGTGTTGCGGCCAATGGAATGCTTCAGAATTTGACCCCTGCATCATTTCCTGTCCCCTTTCCACCTTGACCATAGATATCTACAGTGGGGCCTGGACTGTGCCATCATGGAGGGGCTTCTAAACCTACTCCTTACTTCCTCACATGTGAGATAAACCCCAGAAAGGGTGATGGATGACCAGGGGTCTCAGGTGGGTTGGATAGGAGGTAGATCTAAAGCCCTGTCACCTTAGGCCTTTGTGGTCACGTTAGCTCCTAGGTCACAGCCCTTGGCTTTGCTTCTTTGAAGTTCTTTCTCTGGTTGCAAGAAGCTGTGACATGCTAAAAATTACCTGTCTTGATTCTCATAAGAACAGAAATTTGGGGCTGGGAGATGGTCCAGTCACTCACCATGGACAAGCACGAGGACCTGAGCTTGATCCCCAGAACCTGTTTTTTAAAAAAGCCAGGCATGAAGGTACGTGCTTGTATCCCCCAGCACTGGGGAGATGGAGACAGATGGATCCCTGGGCTTACTGAATAGCCAGGCTAGCCTTATTGGCAAGCTCCAGACCAATGATAGATCCAATCTCAAAAAGAAGTGGCTGGTGCCTGAGGAATAATACCCAAAGTTGTCCTCTGGCTTTCCCATGTGTGTGCATACACAGGTGTGCGTGCATACACACACACACACACACACACACACACACACACACACACACACACACACACACTGAAATGTGTTCTCTTATGGTCACAATCACAGAAGAACATAATTATGGTGGTGTCAGAATTGGTCCCCTGAGGGCTCAACTGAAGATCCATGCATACCTTTCTCAGCTCGGGTGACTATTTGCAGTCTTTGGCTTCCAATGCAGCTGGTCAGTGTCTCACTCCAGCCTCTTCACCATCATCACAGAGTGCTGTTTTCTGTGTCCTGTGTGTCCTTTTCTGCCCTAAGGATGCTCTTGTTGGATTTAGGCACTCACTTAAATCCAGTCTGATGTCACCTCCATCATAATTACATCTTCAGAGACCCTGTTTCTAAATAAGGTCACATTTGTAGTCTTGAAGGGCTAGGGTGTGGGCATGTTTCAGGGGTCATGTTCACTTTGGGATGAGTATGGTTTGACTTTTAGACCAGTTCAAGGGACAGAGGGGCTGTGCTGCAGCGTCTGCTTGCTCAGCCTGTGTGCAGTGGGCACCTTGCCTCCTCTCGGTGCCTCTGCTCTGGCTTCTGTTTACATGCCTGTCTTTGCTCTCCAACATGTTTTTCCTTAGTCTGTCAGTGCCATTTCCTCCTATCAAGACCAAATCCTCCTGGTCTCCTCTTTGCTTTCCTTTTCTTCTCTCTCATTTCATTTTTCGGGAGCCATCTCATTGGTCCTGCCCATCTTATCACATCGCAGGCTGGTCTGCTCATTGGTCATTCTGGGGGCTGTAGGGCCTTTCTAGATCCAAGCAGCAGGATAGAACATGGTCCCAGAAGAAACAGAAATACATCAGCAACAGGATGAAGGCTGATGTACCCATGAGATCTCAGAGTGACTACTGCATGGTCCCTTTGTGGAGTGGCGGGAGGAAAACTGCTGGGGGTTAGGACCTAGCTAAATGGGGTCGTTAAACAGACAGTGAATGGGATATGTTTGGCATGAGTCTAATTTGTGCGGAAAGAGAGGTATGTGATGGTACCTGGAGAAAAGCAAACGCAGAGAATGTTCCAGTCTCATCCAATCCTAGGTTCTGAATGGCAAATTTCAGGGATGCTTCAGTCTTGAATGTCAAAGAAAGGTGGAGCCACCACCTTATCTGCATTGTGTGACCCTCCTTCGGTAGCAGAGGGATCTGCAAGGGGGAAAGACATCCCAGCAGCCTGCTCCCATTGGGATCCCCATCAAAGTCATTGTCTCATTCCCCAACCTTTGGGCCATCTCCAGATTGTCCTGGATGCCTGTGAGTCTCACTGTGCCCTTTTCAAGGCAGCCATGTGACTCACTTCTTCACGCCTCTCTGTGCAATCCTTCTGTTCATCTGTGAGAGATTCTATCCCAGGGAATACTGCGTCCCTGTACTCTGGGCTTTCCATGGCAAACCGGAGCCGCGATAGGAACGCAGAAGTCATTACCATTCTCTGCGAGCCCGTGTTAACGACACGGCGGAATAGCGATAATTAGATGAAGCATTATTTCGCACCATCGCAGGCATGCTTTACATTTATTTATCGCCATCCTTTTCTCCAAAGTCAGCAAAATGGAGACTTGTACAACATCCCAATGCATCCAATGAGGGGACTAGCCTGCGATTGTTAATTACTGCCTCATAGGCGTGCTGAGCCCGACCATCACTGCCAGCCTCCTTCTGGGGACCAAAGAGGACAGAGCTCTCTCTCAATCTCTCTCTCTCTCTCTCTCTCTCTCTCTCTCTCTCTCTCTCTCTCTCTCTCTCTCTCTCTCTCTCTCTCTCTCTCTCTCTCTCTGCCTCCTTCCATCCCCAGTCCATCTGACATTGGCATGTGCCCTTTGCCCCAGCCACCAGAGGCTTACCTTACACTGTCTGTTTCTGCTCTGGCCACCAATGTCCCTTAGCCTTGGAGCTTCAGTGACAGAGATTTATTCTCACATTTCTGGAGAATAGGAGGTCAAGGTGCCAGAAGGTAGCTCCTGCGGAATTCTCTCCCTTGCACAAGGATGCACCTTCTCCCTGGTCTATTGCAGGTCTCTCTGTATATTATGCTTGTGTGCAGGTGAATGTGCACGTGTGTTTGGAGGCCAGAGGTCAACATCAGGTTTCTTCCTCAGCTGCTCTACCATCTCTAGGGAGATGTGATGTTGAGATAGATGTGTGTGTGTGTGTGATGCATTTGAGCCATGGCATATGTGTGGAGGTCTGAGGACAACCTTAGGACTAGAACAGGCCCTCTCCTTTCATCTTGTTTTGAGACAGGATCACTATTGTTGTTTTGTCACTGGAAAGGCCATGCTAGCTGGTCCGGGAAGCTTTGGGATTCTCCCGACCGCCTCCCATTGTCTAGAAGCCTTGGGCTACAATCACCTGCACCACTTTCAGTCCAGCCAGCTGTCTTTATGTGGGTGCTGGAGATTCAGATGTCAGTTGGAGGAACCCTGGTTGGCAGGCTAGCTGCAAAAGCATTTTTACCCACTGAGCCATCTCCCCACCCACTCCACCTTATATTTTGAGACAGGGTCTAGCTGATTCTAGAGCTCATTCATCTGGCTAGACTAATTAGCCAGTGAGCCCCAAGGATTTTCCTATCTAAAGGCTCCTCCAGCAATGGGATCACAAGTGTGTGCCTGTATGTCCAGCATTTTATGTGAGTACTGGGGGGTCTGAGCTGAGTTCCCGATGCTTACACAGGAAGTACTTTACTCACTGAACTGTCTCTCCAGTGCTTGGTCTTTTTGGAGACAGGGTCTCACTATGTAGCTCTGGCTCGACCTAAAACTCACTATCTATTATAGACAGGACAGCCTCAAATTTTCAGCAATCCCCCATGTTTCTTCCTTCCCCCCTCCCATGCTGGGACTATAGATGTACGCCACCATGATTGGTAATAGGGGGTTTGTTTAAATATTAAGGAAATTACAAAGTGGTTGTGCACCCCTGTATATCACTGGGCCACACATGATAGAGTGTGTGTGTGTGTGTGTGTGTGTGTGTGTGTGTGTGTGTGTGCAGCTGATGGAATGTGTCTTAGCTTTAGGTCTCCATCCTTCCAAGTTCTGCTGGGACCCTTTTCATCCCCCAAGGTGACAAGGAGTGTCTACTACATCTAACACTAGTTTGCTTTGCACCAAGCAGGGGTCCCCTCACTGCTATCTGTGCTAACAAGGCTCTGCCCTAGCAACTTCTTATGGCATCTTTCAGGTCCCCATAAGTGGGACTAACCCTTGCTGCACACATTGAGATTTCCCCAGGTGCACTTGGTTGTGGCAGACCTCAGCATCATAGGAAACTGCAGCATTGTGGGGGCTGAGCAACCCAGCTTGACACCTTCCCTCCTCAGTACTTGCCATAGATGGGGCCACCCATCAAAGTTTACATTTCCCCTGGGAACAAGTTCCAGAAGCCAGGTACTTTGCAGGCACAGGTTCTGAGTCTGAGAGGCTGATTCCATCTGGGGACCATGCACAGCTAGGCCCCCTTATACCTGAGTACTTCGAGGACAGGGAGCTGGACACAGCCAAGCAGATACCTCATCTGGCTGGTAGCAGGAAGGCCTGAGCCGGGCAGGTTCCCAGTGGAGAGATAAGCTGCTCAGTTCCAAAAAACTATGATCTCCCCCAGACTCAAGTTCATGACTCCCACCTTGAAGGTCTTCATTCAGCAGAAGCACAAGGTGGTTCTCACCCTTGAAGCATAGATTGTCTTCAGCTGGGGGTGTACCCTGAGCCCAGTACCCATGGAGGGCAGCAGACCGAGGCAACTTAGGGAAGCACGCTTCAATCTCTGCATAGAGCTCTATCCTGTCCCCTTTCGTCCTGTCCCACCAGGGTGGCATCAGTCAAGGGCTTTCGAAGAGCAGTGGTCCCAGGGAACCTTTTCGCTCTGCATTCAGAGTTATGCACACATCCAGGCGTTGTGGGAGAAGATGCGATGGCACTCTGTTATTTGGGCCTGACATTTATGGTGAATATAAACAGAGCCTATTACTACCAGATCATAAGCTCCGCCTGGCCACGAGGAAGGAGCTCCAAGAGCGTATGAGTGCCAGAGAGTTTTTATACAAAAGAGAACAAAATGACGCGCTCCCACTTCCCATGAGCTGCTATAAACCAGGAAAGCGAGGAGCAGAAAATTGAAACCATCAGGAAAGTGCCGGCTCTGCGCAGCCAAGACCAGAGTCACCGTGGCTGAAATAAGTGGAGCTGGTGCGGTCTTGGATGGGCCTGACTCCAGGAGAGAGGAGGAAAGGCAGGGAAGAGGGGTGGGAGTCCTTCCAGCTACCAGATCTCTCCAGCAGGTTGCTCTGTCATGTCTTCAAGGAGATCTGGTCTCGCGCGTGCTGTCATACTTCATAAGAAAGATAGGAAGACCCTATGGCCTGTGGACTCCACACATGATACACATGAATGCTGTTTCAGCTGTGTTCTCCCCTGGTGTCTGCACAAAGGTCCCTGGTGTGTCCTTCTTGTTCATTATTAAGTGGGATACAGTGGCTGAGCTCATGACTCTCTAAGCTCAGGGTTGTATGCATTTGCTAGGACAATGTCTTTACTGGTTTTCTGGCTAGATAACCTCCTTGGCCACCAGCCCTGAGACTAGAGAGTCCCAGAAATCCTCCTGTCTCTGCCCCCTCCACCCAGTACTGGGGTTATAGGTATGTGTGGCCACGCACAACTTATTACATGGACTCAGGGAATCAAACTTAGGCCCTTATCTTTGAACAAATACTTTTACCCACTGAGCCTTTTCCCCAAGCCCAGAAGAGGATGTAAAAGTCAATTGTAATGTGCCGTATGTCTGCCTGCCTTGGGCCTCAGTCCAGCAGCCCTGGCCTTTGAAAGCTGGGGACCCTCTGGTTAAAGAGAGTAGTGTGGGGGCTCAGTTGGGCTCATGTTTGGGTTCGGTTTGGTCTTAGGAACCTTTCTCAATGTCTGGAAGTTCTACTTCCTCCCAGGACTCTTGGCAAAGCCCTGATACAAATAGAAAATACAGAGATTCTGGTATAAAAAGCTCTCCAAGTGAGCTAGTCCTTTCCAGAAACAGAGAGCCTGTGGAGATTCGAGTCTGAGGCATTCTGGTCCATAGGGCATTTGGAGCTCCTGGGCACCGTGTGGATCACTGAGTCACCACTCGGGGACACTGGTGAGGAGACAGAGATAAAGAATATCAGAGACTTCAGCAGTCAGACTGGGTTGTGGGTGTGTTTTACTACACTGCACAGCAGACTTCCAACTTACCTAGTAATGTCTAATGGCCTCAGTTTCTTCATTCAGTGACAAAGATCACATTATCTGAAGCATGTCCATGGGCACCTCATGTCCCCTCTTTACCCTAGCCCCAGTTTCCGTTTCTCCTCTGACTTCCTTCCGGAGCCTGTGACCTTCCCAGGACTGTGTCCAGGGTCTCTTCCTGAGCACCTAAGGGGTCTCCCTGGCCTAAAACAGACAAACCTGAACTTTCTCTGAACCTCTGCTAAGGGTACCCCTTCCTGTCCTCTCCATCCACCCGTCATTCACCAGAAGGTCAGAAGCACCCAGAATTCTCCTTCCCTGCCTTCCTCATTCAGTCATTCAGCCAGCCTTGGCAATCATGTCTCCAGACACAGTCTAGTCCAAGCTTGTCCACTTCCTCCACTTCCGTGCAGCCTCGAGCGGCCAGCGTAATCCTTTAATGATGCACATCAGATCAGACACATCCCTCAGAACGAACGCTCCCAAGGCTTCTTCTGTGTCTGGAATCCATGTGCCCATGATTGTCTCCCTGCTCAGCCCATAATCCAGCCTCTCACCCCAGACTCCCTCTTGCCAGCCAGGCCTCCTTGAGGATCCCCTGGGCTGCCACCTCCAGGCACTCTAATCCCAGGGCCTTTGCACATGCTCTCCTTTCTGCCCAGCACACCCCCACTCCAGATTTGGCAGGGCTGGTTTTACTTACAATAGTACTAAGAACTTTCTAGATGTGGGAGTATCTGAATGTGGCAGCACTGCATGGCCCAGGGAGAGAAAGGTTTACACTCCTCCCCAGGAGGCTGAAGAAGGCTCTATTAGAGAATGTTGAAATGACGGGATTTTCAGGTTAGGCTGCAGGGGGCAGGATGCCGGACCTGGCCTGGGAGGGGCAGGCATACATGCCCAGGACTACTGCTTTCAGTGGCTTGTGGCTTTTGGCACAATATACATATACAACCACGGACCCCAGAGCACCGGCTTCCCTGCTCCTACCCTGGCAGTTGTGGTTGTGAAAAGCTGGGGCACCTTCTGCTGTTCTGGGGGTCTCTCTGAGCCCTGGACATTACAGGACACACACTGTGGAATTTCCCAGCTGGCAATGAGTTTTTTGCTGTTGTCATTATGATGACACCCTGAGGCTCAAGGCACATAGGACACCCTAATCTGCCTTTTGAGGAACGTGTCTGTGGAGCCATGAAGCTTCACAGGGCACCTATGGATGGGACTGCGCTACCTCTCCAGTCCCTGAATTTGGAAAAGGGGACCTTAGACATATGGAGCATTAGTGGGACCCCTGGCACCCCAGCACCAGTATGTCCAAGCTCAGCTCTGTGGAGGCCCAGCCCCTGGCTGCTGCTCTTACAATGATGATAAAACACTGGTCAAGATCAGGCCCTTTAGGCTGGGCATGTAGCTCCAAGATAGAGTGCTTGCTTAATATGCTCAAAGCTATGGGTTCAATCCCCAGCAATGCAAAAAACACAAGTAATACCAGCACTCCAGAGATGAACTTAGGAGGATCAGAAGCTCAAGGTCATCCTTAACTACATAAGGCTATTACAAGGAAAAAATCATTGGGATCATTTAGACACAGGTTCAAATCCTGCCTCTCCTATTCATTGTATGACCAAGGACAAGTTAACTCGCTTTTCTGGACCTGTTTCCTTCTCTGGGATTGCAGTCCCTGCATGCCAGGATTGGTAAAGATTTCATGGTGTCTGAGTGCCTTTTGGTTCATGGTCGCCAATGCTGTGGTCATATGTGCAGTTTTTGTGTCACAACCCTTTTCTTCCTTCCCCCATGGGCTTTTCCACAGTTCCTAGTTGAAGTCCTGCCTCTCCAGAGTCCCTTCACTCTGCCATCTCTGTGTTATGGTAAAGGACAATACCGTGCACAGTCTGTTGATACTCCGGTTTACTTTCTGGCTCAGGGAAATTGTGAAGGAAACCTGGGTTCCTATGCTATTATCAGCCAGTGAGGAGAGAAAGCACCCTGGCGTTCTCCACCTTTCCCTCCATCCATCCTTCTTCCCCCTCCTCTGCAGAAAACTCTGCCAGGAACTCAAGACCTAGCCTTTTGGGGATCAGCCGAAGCCTCCTAGGTCTCCCGATACAAAGAGGGGAGAGCTGCTACAGAGAGCTTGTGTAGTCAGCCACATGCTGCTGGGATGAACCTCCAAACCAGGCACAGTTATGTGAGGAAGGGATTTATTGAAGTTACAGATCCAGGGGAAGTTCCATAATGGCAGCTAAAGAGGCTGGCCTCCTTTCACAGGTCCAAGCAGAGAAAGAGAGAAGCCATCACCAACACCACACACGCAACAGTAAACAGGTGGGGGGAGGATTTCCTTCCCCTCTATATAGCCTTAGAGTGGGGTTTTGTAACCCTTTCCTCGACTTGTTGATTTCCTGAGTTCTGGAATTGTCTTCCCACACTGCCCTCCCAGGAAGGGATATTTCTTTTCTAGCTCTCCTGAGCTTCCTTACATCCTGCCCCCTACTGAGCAGACCACCTTCCTGTAAACAACCTCAGAAACCCATTCAAGTTAACTGACAGGTCAAGTTGACAACAAACTGTTACCATCACAGAGCTGTAGGGAACAAACTTGAGAGCACAGTTGCTAGGTCTCAAGTACAGGTACTGTCCTCTCAGTACCTTGGGTGCCCTTGAGCAAGTATCTTAACCTCTCTGAGGCACTGGGTCCTTTTTTAGAAACGGAAGGTGATGAGTCCTGTCTCCTGATATGAGGCAGGTAGAGGAGGTGGAGGGGATGGGTGTGAGCAGGCTATCTAAAAGATCCTTTAAAAACTCTGTCTCAAGGGCCCAGCAAAGCCATAGAAGAAAGGGTTTTTGGTTTGTTTTGCCTGCTTGTTTCTGTCTCTGTTATCTTTAGACAAGTGTTATCAAGGTGTGCTTTGAAAAGGTCACTCCCAGTCCCAGGGGAGGAACATGTTGAAATTTGTGAGGCCCATGAGACACATGGGAAGTATTCTGCAGTGTCTGGCTCCACGAGGTGCTCAGGGACACTGACTTTCATGATGGCATCTGTGACCTGTGACAGTAACAAGCAGCCATCTCTCCATAACCAAAACTGAAAGCCCTGGCTCAGAAATGCCAACTGAAAGGAACAAAGCCAAATCTTTCGAGGGAGGGAATCAGCGGATGCTGTGTAGGGGATTGAAGTGCTGGAGAGATGTCTATGTCTATCCTGAAGAGCTGGGGGTTTCTCTTTGTCTCAAGCTGGTGGTTCTGTGTCACTGACAGTAGGAACCAGGGCCTGCCTGAGTACAGGGCATCTAACTCAAGGCTCAGAGCCTGAAATTAGCCCTCTGTGCCTTCTTTAAAATATGACACAATGAGTTAAAGCCCTTCCATTTAATGTGATTGACTCAGAGCATTTGAACTTGATATCAGAGGATTCAGAAGTTATTTTGGGGTTGGGTACATGGTCAGCAGTTTAAGGCTTTGCAAGCAAAGCTTATGGATCCAGTTCAGTTCCCCAGTACTCACAAAGATCACAAAGTGGTACGTGTATCTGGAGTTCGTTTGCAGCAGCAAGAGGCTTTGATGTGCCCATTCTTTATCTGTCTCTCTCTTCCCACAAACAAATAAATAAAAAAATTTTAAAAACAAGTTATTATTGTTTAGCTCATCGTGTTCAAACTTTTGAAAAAGCTCTTAAAAGGTCCTTCTTCCCACTTAACTTCTCCATGTCATCTTTATTTAAAAAATGTTTGCTTGCTTTTGTGGCAGTAGATATTGAACCCAAAGCCTCACACGTGCTGGACAACCACTCTGCCACTAAGCTACATCCCCAGACCATAAAAATATTTTATGTGTATGTATGTTTGTGGTATGCATATATGTGTGCATGCATGCTCACATATATGTGGGCCAGAGGGTCTCCTCAAGCACTCTTTCTTTTCTGAGACAAGGTCTCTCACTAAACTCCAGAGCTCACTGATTTGGCTTTACTAGCTAGCCAGCAAGTCCTAGGGAATCTTCCTATCTCCACCTCCCCAAACTGATATTGCAAGTGCATGCCTCCATGTGAAGCTTTATATGGGTGTCAGGGATCCAAACACAGATCCATGCTTGTGTGGCATGGATGACCCACTGAGCCATATTCCCAGGCTCCTGTCTTGTCTTTCTATATCAATTGCCCCATGAAGCTGCCTCCCACACACGTCAGGGATGGGAACTGTACCCACCTCCACAGACATGTGACATGCTACTTCAGTGGTCCTCACTTTCTCTCCCCCACCTTTGCCTCTCTTTCCTTCCTTCCTTCCTTCCTTCCTTCCTTCCTTCCTTCCTTCCTTCCTTCCTTTCTTCCTTCCTTCCTTCCTTCCTTCCTTCCTCCCTCCCTCCCTCCCTCCCTCCCTCTGACTGAGGCAGTGCATAGAGAGATTAAGCACTAGACTGGCCAGCAGGCATGGATTTGAGTTTCAGCTATTTAACATTCCAGCTCAGGGGGCTTGGATCAGTTAACAAACCTTGGCTCACCTGAGAAACGGGAATGACCATGATGAAAATAATAATATTAATTTCTCTTTTTTAATTATGTGTGTGTGTGGTGTGTGTGCCATGGCACACATGTGGAGGTGTGAGGAAACCTTGGGATGTTTCTCCTCTCCTTCCACTTTGCTTGAGACAAGGACTCCCTTGTTCTGTTTTGGCCACTGCATATGTGCCGGTCTAGTTGGTCCACAAGCTTCTGGATCCTCCTGGCTCCACTTTCTATTCCCTGGGCATGTTGGGATCACAGGTGCATCTTGTGGGCATCTTAGGATCACAGGTGCATCCCCTGGGCACGTTGGGATCACAGGTGCATTCCCTGGGCACGTTGGGATCACAGGTGCATCATGTGGGCATCTTGGGATCACAGGTGCATCCCCTGGGCATGTTGGGATCACAGGTGCGTCTGGCATTACACAGGTACTGGGGGATTGAACTCAGGCAGGCAGATTTGCAAGCAAATGTCCTTAACCACTTAGCCATTTCCACAGCTACTACTTGCCTTTTAGGTTTGGCATGCAGACTCAGTGTAAGACCCTGGCAACTAGAACTTGCTCTGTAAATGGAAGCGAAGTCATTTTGCAGTAGCTTCACAGCTTCATGGTTTGTTGGGGTTATATATCACCTTAGCATCTGTGATCATTTTTGGTGACTAAACTGAGATTTCCTTTTTTAACTTTTTACTAACAACTTTCATACAGATAGACAACATACCATGATCATAGTCCCTACCCACCTCCTTCCCTTTTCCCTCTCCAAATCCCCCTCTACTGGATTCCTTCCTCTTTCTTACTAATCTCTCTTCTATTTTGATGTCACCATTTTCCTCCTATTATGCAGATCTTGTGTAGGTAGTATCCATCACTGTGAGGTCATAATTACCATGGCCACTTTGTGTCTGGGACAGTTTTGTAAGCATTCCCCCCTCCTTTGGCTCTTAGAGTTTTCCTGCCACTTCTTCCCCAATGGTTCCTGCACCTTGAAGGATGTAGTAGAGATGCTTCACTTAGTGTTGAACACACCACTGTAGACTCCCTTTTATCTGGTGTGCCTGAGGGCTGTTCTCAAGGCTACCATTGAGGGATGCCACTGCTTCCTGGGACATGTGGAGAGTCAGCCCATTTTCATGACTTGTACCAGCACAGTATGCCTCTCCTCTCCCTTCCCTCAAAGCAGCAGATCTTTAAAATGCATGTTGCCTCTGCAGGGCGCTTCTGACCTTTCTACGTGCATGCTCCTTTTGACTAGTAATTCCTGAGAAGGAATCCCAGTTAGTGACTGAGCAAAACCCTGTAGTGCTGGAGCCTGGAGTCTCTGTACACCCCCAAAGACCTCCCTCTGCTGTGGTTTAAATGTGTCCCCAGATGTCTGTGAATTGGAGTCTGTCATAGTCAGCCACATGCCACTGGGATGAATCTTCAAACCAGGCACAATTTGGAGGAGGAAAGTATTGAAACTACAGATTGAGGGGAAGTTCCGTAACAGCGAAAGAGGCTAGCCCCCTTTCACAGGTCCAAGCAGAGATAAAAACCCATCACCAACACCACACACACAACAGCAAACAGGAGAGCAAGGAGAAAATTCTTTCACCTTTATATAGCCCTAGGGTGGGGTCTTGCAATTCTGTCCCAGACTTAATGGCTTCCTGAGTCTCTGGAACAGGAAAGGATGTTTACTTCTAGCTCCTTTGAGCTTCCTTACATCCTGCCCCCCTACTAAGAGGCTGCCTTCCTGTAAACATCCTCAGAGACCCACCCAAGATTACTTGAGAGGTCAAGTTGACAACAAAACTTAACCATCACAGAGTCTTAATTCCAAATTTCATGTTTAAGGTATTTGGAGATGTGACCTTTCACAGGTCATTAGGGTTAGATGAGGTCATGAGGGTGGGGCCACTGTGGTGGTATCAATGACTTCATAAGAAGAGAAGAAGCCTGAGCATGCACAGTGATGCCCTCTGCCAGGTATGCCATGATGCAGCAAGAAGCCCCTCACCAGAGCCGAAGCAGGTACAAGCAGATGCTAGGCAGGCACTAGGCACTAGGCATGGGCCAAATAAATCTTTCTTCTTTACAAACTACCCAGAACAGTATTTTGTGACAGTGGCAGAAAGTGGACTCAGATACCTTCCCTGACCTAGAACAAGGTGGGAAGCCAGTCTCCCCAGGAGGCTAGCCACACCCTTGGGGCCTCTTTATGCCACACACAAGGGCCCCATGTTTTCTGAGCTATGTGAGAGGCTGTGTGTGTGTGTGTGTGTGTGTGTGTGTGTGTGTGTGTTTGTGGGCCCAGCTTAGCTCTCTGGAGGGTTGAGGGGGACCAGAGAGCACCCCACTTTTCCAGCTTCACCAGACTCTTATATATGTGAAGGGTCACCTGTAAAAGCTGTGGCCAGTGGACAGAGGAAGCTACCACAAGTCTTGTCATTTGTGTTTTCTTGTGCTGGGGAGGTGAGACCTTCAATTGCTTTTCTGAATCAGCAGCTTAAAACCTTGAGTTGATAAATGAGACGTGACCTGGGGGTAAATTTGCCCATTATCTGGAAGTCACGGAAGCAGATATTAAAAATGGACTTCATTTATTTTACAAGGAGTCTGACCATGTCAGGCTTCTCTTAATGAGTAATAGACTCATCTCAGCTTGGTGACTTTTTATACTGTTTGTACTTCTTACTGATGTCATCATGCTTAGGTAACCCTCACTTAAGACGTTAGCATTCTAGAAGATGAAAAATAAAAGCCAATGTACTTGTGGGGCTCCATCAGAAGGCTGTGAGGACCTATCATCCCCGGCCTCACCCCAGCCATGGTGGTTGCTGGCAATCCTTGGTATTCCCTGACTTGTGCCTTCATCTCACAAGGCATCTCCTTGCATCTGTGTTTGTGTCCAGAACCCTCTTTCCATAGGAATGTGGTCATATTGTGCTAGGGTCCATAATAAGACGTCATCTTAACTTGATGATTTCTGTAAAGACTCAGTTTCCAAACAACACATACTTAGAATTGGGGGGGGGGAACGACATAAGGTTTCAATAAACATAGGAGTCTTGGGGGGACACACTTGGAAATGGAGAAGCAACAAGTTCACAAGGATCTGGGACTTACCTCCAAGACAGGCTCAGAGCCATTCCCACCATGGTTATGTCCCAGGACACTGTGTGTCTAGCAGTGTGGACTTGTATCTGGAACACCAGACCCTCAGGCTGCCAATCACAACAGAGACCAATGAGCAGAGACAGGAATGGAACCTTTAAGTTGTGCTTTATTCAGAGAGCCACGATCTGAGAAGGTAGCAGGTTTCCACCCTAAGAACTCTATCTTCCTTCTTATTTCCAGTCAGTGGGTTTTACAAGGAGGGGGACAAAGGCAATCAGTCATTGCAGGGCTCAGGTTGGCCCCTCTGGGAAGGTAGTCAGTCACATTTCTGACGTGCCATGTCTGGGCCTCTCGTTATTATCCCTCACACTCTTCCCTCATTCTCTGGATGTCTGGGCTGAGGCACTCCTTGGAATACTGAGTCTAGTTGTTGTCGGCCAGTTTCAACCCTGTGCTTCTTCAGGGCCGTCTGAGCTGGAGAGTTGACTCAGAACAAGCAAGCCATCAGCATTGTGTACGTGTGGAGCTAATAGTCACATTACCTGCAGCTTCCTTTCTACAATGTGCAATACAAATGTGTCTTTATTATACAGAATATAGAGTGTCCCTAATTTAGCCCTCATGTCCTCAATCAGGCTAAGAGGACAGCCTTAACCTTCACATAGACCAGGTTTGCAGCTCAGGTCTATTGTATGAATTCACTTCTCCCAGGCTCAGTTTGCTGTTTGTAAACCCAAGGAATCACTCCCATCCAGATGGCTGATCTGGAGTCTAGCAAGATGACAGCCAGCCAGCCTGGGTGGCCATACTGCCAGGGAATACAGGAGCTGCTTACAGTTTTTGGGTTTCCCCTACCCTGGCTGCCTTAGGTTTGAGGATTTGCAGTTAGTAAAGAAGGGTGAGGAAATTAGAGACCTTGCCCTCCCTCGGATCTGTCTCTGGCCACTTGGCAGCTCGGTGCAGCTCGGTGCGGCTGAAGGGAGTTTACTGCTGAGCTTAATAGGGTCGTTTTCTGCAGCACATAAATCTGTCCTTGCTCAGCTGAGATTCCTGGGTGGCTGGCATGCAAGCCACTGCTAATGGGACTTGCCCCTGGAAGATAGGCTGGGGTGTTAAACATTCTAGATGTTTCTTCAAGCTCAGGAGGGCTTTAGTCACAGAAGTTGGTTTGACTCTTTAGTGGCTGCCTACCAGCCGGGCCTGGGGCCTGTGTCCATCAGGAGAATGAAAGGATGCTGTTTGTTTTTGCCATCAGATTGAACAACAAACACTCATTTGCTCAATGACTCTCTTCCCAACTTTTAGTTTGGGCTGAGCAGGCTGAGAAGGAAAATGGGACAGATTTGCTCCCAAGTGTCCAAGGGAGGTGAGCAGGTGAAACTTCTCTGAGGAGAAGGCCTTGCAGGTGACACTTGATGAATGAATCAGCTATCCAGGTCAAGAGAGGCAGCCAGAAAGTCCCTGGACCACTGGGGAACAGTGCCCTAGTCCTCCAAGGCCTTTCATGATTCCCCTGGTGGGGATCATAACCCACAGGGTCTATGTATCTAGTCACTCGGTGACTTTTCCAGAGCTTGACTTTTTTAAAAGTCAAGGTGAATCTCATTTCATGCAATAAATATTAACCTAAAAGGTTGGGGGTACATTAAACTTTTATGTTCGACAATCAATTTCTTATGCAAGAGAGGGCTTACTGCTGGTTAAAAGAATTTGGGGTGAACTCTTCCCTGGTGGGGATCCACCTGCCTTGTGTGCCTGGCGAGTTCTTCCAGGGTTCCTCTGAGTGGGGTCCATGTATATTCATCATCTTCGGTTCTCAGCTCTCTCTCTCTCTCTCTCTCTCTCTCTCTCTCTCTCTCTCTCTCATGCAATTCCCCAAGCCCTGGAGCTACTTTCAGTCTTGGCTCATCTTTGAGGAAGAATCTCTGATATCTACCCTCCAGGAGTTTAATATTCCTCAAACACACAGGCCATAATCCATGTCTTCGAAAACTAACTTGCAACTGTTCTCAATACTTTCCATTTGCAAGTCGTCACACCGATCTGCAAATCCTAAGAGAAAGCACATGTCACCTCCCACTTTGCCTTCCAGCCACGTAATATCGTAAACGATGTTTAGTCTGTTTTAAAAACATTTCTTCTGTGGTTCATGGGTATGGGGGGAGCCGATGGACTTGGTGGGTGTGGATGGAGTCATTGGTGTCAGACAGTGTTAGTAGTCTTGGATACAGTAGATGGATGTGGAAAGAGTCAATGATGGTGGACAATGTCAGTGGACTTGAGTAAAGGAGGTGGGTGTGAAGAAGCCAGTGGTCTGGGGTCATTTTGGTGGACTTGAGAAGTAGGTGGGTGTGGAACAGAGACAGTGACTTCTTGTGAAGTGTGTGCTGTGAGTAGTGTGCTTTTGCCGTGGTCTGGCCAAAGTGCTGCATCAGCAGGATGGGGCACTCACTCACTCATTGTATCAACCCAGGACATGGGCTGGGCTATTTTTCTTGCATCCGTTTTACTTGGTGATTAATACCTTTCTTAATGTGCAGCTGCAGTGAGTTCTTAATAAATTATTTTATAACACATTGAAATCACTTTGTAAGCTTTTTGTTAACACCTTCAAGAGGCCTCCAGCTATAAAATACGACTTTATCATCTTCCCGATGCTGGACATCTGTGACAACCGTGTCTCAGAGGTTGTTAATAAATAACGAATGGAGACGTGATCTGGGGGTGACCTTTTGTCAAACATCATCTGTCAGCCGAACTTCACTGGCTGTCTCCGGCTTTGGAGAATGGCGGCATGCAGAGCAGGTGGTTGGGCTCCTGCCATGGAGTGACATTTCATAGGATGAGTGACATGGACGATGTGGTTGGTTCTGGGACCCTCGGTTTATCGGCAGGTCTGTTTTTGGTCTGTGAGGATGCACATCTACTCCCTGTGGTGACGGCCATGTGTGGAGTGTGGCAGGGCTGTGGCTACCCAGCCAGGCTGGTGATGGGCTTCTGTAGTGGGCCCTTTGCTAAGGCTCTTCTCCCTTGCTGGTTGCTCGAAATCATAGCAAGCTGAAGAGTCCCAGGAAATAGACACCCAGTGGAGAGCTAAAGAACATAAAGCCACTGATGGTGGAAGCCAAAAAAACAAAGTGTGTGTCTAATCCAGCCCCATCAGTTCCTAGGAACTATTCGTTAGGAGGACCAGGTATGTCCCCAAGATGACCTATGGCTACGATGGACTTCCTGCTTAAATTGTGAAAACAGACTCCTTGGCCATGGTAGCCATCACAGTACGATGCTAGATCCACTTCACGGATTCCTAATCAAATGTGCATCCAGTGTTGATTGAGTCCCAACAGGGATGCCACAGGGAGCAGACTGACAAGGTGTCCACCTCCCTGGATGCCCCATCTACTTCTCAGACCTGTGCATATGGGTGACCATTAGATTCTATGACACTGATGGGGGCTGGTCCATGGGGAAGATGGGAGTGGAGATGGGCAGCTTCCTTTGAAGAGACCGAGGAAGGTGACCAGAAAGGAAGAAAGAATTCTTTGGGTGTCAGGAGAATGATGTCCCAGTGGTCTGTGACTCACAAACATGGAGTATTTCTGTTTGTGGCCTGCTGGGATCTGTAGCAGGTGGTGTTTCTAGAATACATCGGAATCAGTGGCAAAAAGCATGTGTTCAGGGTTCATGAATGAATGACTGATCTCTCTGGCCATTGGTGGGCTTCTGTCATGGTGACTCCAGTCTGCTTGTAGTTGGTGATGAAGCATTCGAGCAGGATGTCCTGGGAGCAGTCGTGACATCAGCCAACTACAGACCTAGCCTTACTAGGCTGGACTCCATGAAGACTGACCTGTAGTCCCCAGGTCCCTGAGTAGATGCTGCTCTCAGTGTTCTTGGGAACCCTTGGCTGCCACCCCCCCATAGGTGGGTTTAATGTTCTGAACCTGCAACACCGATTCAGACATCTGAAATCACCTTAAAATTATCTCTGGAGTTTTATTTCCTTGAATCCTGAATAGATCACATTTTATTGTTGAACAGTGAAATCTCATTACTTTAGGAAGTGCTATTACTGTGCTATTACTGGAAAGGAATTCCTCTCTCCTACTCTGATTAAAACCTCCTGTTCATATTAAAATAATTTCAAACTGTCCTATTTTGTATGCTTCTGAAAGTATGGATGTGCAGCCAAGCATGTTCTCTCCCCAGGCTCCTGCCTAGGTAGAGATTAGCTGGGGTGTTAGGTGGTCAAGACAGCTCTCCCCGGGGTTGGTTATGGGGTCGCTTCTGGACCTGCTATGTTGGTGAAGATACTCTTTCCCTCTGAGTTGGTAATTTCCAGGGATTCTCACTATGGTTCTGATCCATTTAGATGTCTCTTTGTGGGATTGAGACTTTAGCCCTGAGTCTGTTCAGCAAGATGGTCCTGGAAAACTGGGCCCAGAGTCCAGAATTTGTTTTTCTGCTTAATGGATGGAGCCCAGGGGAACTGTCACAGTCTCTAGAGGTGGATGACTGGGAAATGCTGCTCACAGCCAACCAGGCTGTGGCCTCTGCATAGTTTACCTGTGGCTTGGGGCTAAGTTCTGATGCGAAGGTGTAACTACACCCCATAGGTTTGCCTAGCACCATCACGGGCTTAGCCCAGCACACCATCAGCATTGCCTGCTGGCTTCACCCTTGCTCCCTTGAGACTGCTTGTTCTCAGTGACTCTCCAGGGTACCCAATAGCTGTAGTGTGTGACACTTGGGAAACAATTGGATGGCTGAATCCACACTAACATCCAGAAAGCAGAGTGACTTGGGGAATGGCCTTGTCTCTCTGGAAGGGCAGAGTTAGTGTCTTTAGCATGTATGTATCTGTGTCCGGCACCAGATACCTATAGCTAACCCTACCATACTCTTGCCTGGCTCCACCTTCAGGACACACGTGCAAAACCCTAGGGTTCATCCCTTGATAGAGACCCCTGTGGGCCAGGTGATCCCAGGTGGAGGAGGGAGCACCCTGTCCTTGGCTGGAGGGAGCATGGAGGGGAAGCTGCCACTTCTCTGGGCCTCACTCCTCCTGGGAGGAAGCTCAGAAATAGCTCTGTGGCTCCCACATAGACGCTGTTCAGTGCGCACGTGGCTAGAATTCTTTTCTGGACTCTCGGCAGATGGAATTATTTACAGCCCCCAGGGCCACTCTTCCCTGGATCCCCCATGACTTGCAGCAGGTGGAGTGGATGCTTGGTTCTTGCAGAGCTAATGATGACATTCAGCCCCCTCCCACGTCTTCCATGGCTTGGAGCTTTACCTCTCCCCAAGCAAGTCGCATGGCTGCAGGGAGGCTCTTGGACAGGAGCTGGGCTATGCATCAGCATCATCAGCCTTTTGCAGTGACAGGAGAGACTGCATTTCTGTACCAGCTTGGCCGCTGGCTCCCCAGGCACTCTCTGTGGGTCCCCTCCCTGAGTAGACAAGGGGGAGCATCTGATTTCTGATGCAGCCCATGCGTCTGGGTCACTGGTTCCAGAAGTTAATTTTGGATGGGACTTCACAGTCACCCTAGCTTCTGGTTATGCAAAACCTGCCCTTTGCTTCGTCCCTGGGTCCCTTCTCTTCTCCCCACTCCACGGCTTCTGCTGCCTTCATCTCTGCCATTCTTGCCTCTTGAAAAAAAATATCCTGCTGACAGGAACTTTCTAACTTGTCATTTTGGAGATCATCAACAAATTCTATAGAGAGGTGACCTCCATTATGAGAAAGACTGGGAGCTGGACGGGCCCCAAGCCGAAGAGCTGGAACCTCCCCTGACTGGCAAGGTGACATTGTGTGTCATATCAGCATTCATGGCCAGCTCTCTTCTCCTCAGAGAGTAATTATTTCTTTCAGAGCGAAAGGTCCAATTTGCTGTAAAGAACAGAGCCCCAGGTAAAAGGAAAGAGCTGGCTGTATGCTCCTGTGACACAAAGGAGACCTGCTGCCCCCGTCCCCAGCACCACTTCTGACTACACCAGAATGGCCATTCCACCAGATGGATTATGTTTATTTGTACTTCCTTCCTGTCATAATGCATTAGGGTGACCGTGCATTCCTTTGGTGAGGAAACTCAGCAGATAGAGCCAGGCACATTGCAGCCAACATCTGCTCTTGCACCCTACTTCAGCGCCGGGCTCTCTGAGGAGCTGAGATGTCGGCCTTGGAGGAACGTCACCCAAACTGAGCCCTGCGTGGTCTGTACCCTCCAGCTGTGGACCCTTCTTCTGAGCAGGTGTCTGCCATAGCTGCCCCTTGTGTAGATGAGATGCTTAAAGGTCAGAAAGGTTGAATGACCTGCAACAGATTATCTGGCTGGTTAGGGGACAGAACAGAGCTCAGACTTGAACTTGGGACTTGTTGATTAGTGCTTAAGTTGGGGGCTGGGGTGCTGTGCACAGAACATCCTTATTTTTGATAGCAGTTGAAAACAGGAGACCCAGGACCACCCTCAGGGTTGATAATGCTCTCGGAGAACTCAGAAGTTACTGAAACAGTTAAACTCAAGGCTTCCGATTATTATAGTGGAGGTAGGCAGATTGAAGTCAGCTGAGGGAAGGGACGCAGGGGCAGGGTCTGGCAGAGCTCCATGTGCAGAGTGGTTTGTGTGGAGTCCTGGGATGCCTTGACTTCTTCAGGATCCGTGTGTGACAGGAATGCTGGCCAGGCTTCGGTACCCAGAGTTTTCACTGGGTCTAAGTGACATGGAACACACTGACTGAATGCCCACTGGCCAACTTCTGAGCCGAGATGACACTATTTCTTGCTCAGGGCATTTCCGCCCCTGTCTGGGAGCACTAGGAATGCCATGCCCTGACGTGCTCCAGCCCTTTGCCTACATCCTGGCCCTTCTCTTTCCGAGACTTGCAGCAGTAGTAACTACCCACCATCCTGTCCTCCACAGGTAACTGCATCTTTGTGGGGCATCAAGGCTGGCTCACACCAGACTGTCATCCATGTTTCTCATCTCCAATGACAGCAACAACTTTATTTGATTTGATGTATATGAAGAAATAAAACTCAGAAGTCAATTGACTTAAGCATGGAACAAATGCAGCCTGGTTGTTATGGTGTATGCTAAATTTTAATGGCATTTCAAAAGCATTTTGTGGGGTAGAAAATAGAAGCAAACCCATCAAACCTCAACTATGTTCCATGTTTTATAGTGCAGAACGTTTTTCTGCTACAATCCAAAGACTTTAAAATGTAATAAGGTACGTTTGAACCCAAGGGTTTTAAAATAGACGTAAGAAACATGAACATCCAGAAATGGAGTAAAATAATCCATTACAAACCTGGTCGGATTTGCAGGAAAACACACATTACCAAGAACACTTTTAGCATTTCATGTTGCAGAGACCATTATTGTTCAAGGATTAATATATTGCTAAGTGAGAAAGACAAGTGTGCCTGGGAGGGGTTTCATACACCGAGTTGTTGGGATTCTTGCTGTTTATTAATGCATTTACTCATATATATTTAAAATCACATGGCACACAAATTAATACATCAATTGAGAAGCAATGCAAATTTCCCATTCTTACATTTCATTAAACATTCATTCTGACTCTTGCGTTCATCTTGGGAAAAGTGCTGTCCTCACCACCCAGTGCAATTTTCCAGAGCTCCTTGGATTGGCCGAGTTCTTGGATACGGCCCTTTGTAATAGACCAGGTTTTAATACTGTCTTCCCGTACTTCTTGGTCACCCCCCACCCTGCCCTGAAATCTGTCCATTTATTTCTAACTCAAAACAACTCAGAATTCTCCAGAACAAGCCGATCCCTGCAGAAATCTGCTTCTGTCTCAACACTGGTTTGAAACATGTGTCTGTTTCTATGACCTTCACATCTGGGACTGAAGAGACCCCAGGGATCATCATTCTCCATGATTCTCTATTGGGGATGATTTTGTCCCCCACCTCAGGGATGTTGTTGGTTGTCACGACTAGGAAGTCAGGGTGGCACCCGGGCATCCTCATGCCCTATGAGGTCCAGGGAGGTTTTATGCTATCTTCAATGGTCAAGATGAAGTGAGGCCCTCTGGAGTCCAGACCTAAGTTAGGCAAAGCACATGCATGTCTTCTCAGGTGATCTCTATTCTCTAGAACTTTCGCTGCTTGCTGTGTGGTTTGGACACACCGTGTCAAGGAAAGGGAGGGACTGCCTAAGCTGGGTCTGCATGGTTGGACATCCTCTTCCTTCAAATCCCTTCCAACATCTGTTCATCTTGCAATCCTGTCAGGGCCCATCTTTGCTCCTCTTTTTCAGGAGCTACTGTCCCCAACCAAGGTGATGGTGAAGTCAGAGCCATCTCCTTCAGCAGGCACACAGACTTCTATCTGTCAGTTGACACAGACCCAGTAAACCTGAAGGTACTGGAGATTTTTGGTGAAGAGTCTCGCTGTGTGTGTCTCTATGTTGCTTATTGAGGTTAACTGCTCTTTAATTTTTTTTCAAAAGATAAAAATGATAGTTAAGAGCTGAGGATATAGTTTGGTAGTACAGATCCTGACTAGCATGTAGGAACTGCTGGGGCCAGTCATCAGAACCACCACAAAAATGCAAAGATAACCAGAAATCTATATCCCAATCCACCACCCAGCAGAGCTGCAAGTCTTTCCTGTCTGTGTCTATGGCAAGCTTTTCATGTGTTCTCCAGCCTCCTTGCTTAGCCCTACACACACTTCCCTCCCTAGCTTCTCAATCAACCTCATCGTGAGCGTGAACAATTACAATAGCCTCTGGTATTGGTGTGTCACACATGCCTGTGCTGCTGAGAGTGCATTGCATGGAGAAGCTGATTGAATACCCACAGTAGCCTGTGAGGCACATTGCTCTTATTACTCCCTCTTGCACAGGAAGGAGGCTCAGATCCACAAGATGCTGGACTCCAGACCATACTGCTATGCATGCAGAGTGGTACCCAGAATGGGACTCCAAGACACCCTCTAGCAGCTGCTCCCAGGTATATTGGGAGTCAGGCTGCCATGGAGTTGATCCTGGGACTGACCTGGTGGCACTGCCAACCTGCCTCTGTGCCAAGCTTTGTAGCCAGTCAAAAGGAGAGACAGAGACTTAATTGAATTAGGGTTGCCTGCATGAGCTAGGGTGGGACTATTTTCTTGAGCACACCTTACCAGTGGCTTCACTACTACAGAAAATGTCTCCCTTCCTCTGGCGACCACTAACTGCCAATGAGTCCTCGGGGAGGGATGGGAGCCTCATGTCTTCCTCTACCATCCATGGCAGGCCCAAATCTGTGCAGGTAACAACAGTCTCTGTGACATGATTCTTGGTGAACTCAATGTCTCTCAGTCCCCAGATCCCCAAACTGGAGCTGGCCGGAGCTGATGAGGAGCACCCAGACAGGTGGGAACACTTGTGCTCTGCCTTTGCCTACCACACCTCCTCCCCTTCACCTGTGGATCCGGGGATTCTGGACCTGGAGATGTTGCACATAGATTCAACCAGAGCCTAGCAGAGAAACAGAGAGAGAGAGAGAGAGAGAGAGAGAGAGAGAGAGAGAGAGAGAGAGAGAGCAGGAAACCCCAAACAATTGCCTGCTTTCAGACTTTTTTTTTTTTTGCCTTGTGGGGAAACATATAAATTATTTGGAGAGCAATATTAGTCTTTTTGCTTCTGAAAAGGGTTCTGTATCTTTAATAGCGCTGGTTCTGAACATAACTCACAGAGTTGTACAAATACCCCATCAATAGTGCAGTGGCTCATTTCATTGTCCTCAGCGCATGGAATCTTCATTATTTGCACTGTTGATAAAAGGCAGCGTTTGCAGCAGATCCGCACTACTCCATTTAGCTGGGAACAATGATTTATTCCTCCCTCACCATTGGACATCCTCAATTTCCTTGGGTAATAAAGAATGCTCCCACGGATGGGATGAGCAGAGCCAGCGGCTGCTCTGAGCCCCACAAAGTCCTGAAGAGCAAGCAGGGTTCTGAGCAGTGTGACCCTGCTTCGGAAGACTCCTCCGAACAGCCTCTGGACCTTGCTGACAACTGCAGCCCGGGGTAGGAGCCCAGAATTAGCACATGTCATTGACAAATTGCCCAGGAAGCAGCCAGGTCCCTGGTGGAAAACCGCCCATCTCAGACACACAGTGCACGCACGCCCTGTCCACGAGGCTCTTTCCTAACAGAGATGAAATCCTCATAGAGCCTTTATTCAACCCCAACCCAGAAATGAGCAAAGTTGAACGTGCCTGCAAGTGCCCACGCCTTGCTTTCTCCGTTTTAGAAAGTTCATGGATTGCTGAGAGAGGGGAAATCACTGGAAATGCAAGAACGTTCAGAGGGAACGCAAAGGGGGCTTGTTGCAATCTGGGGTCAGACAGGCTTAGCAGAGGGTGTCGTGGTGAGAGGGAAGGGACCACAGCACAGATGGGAATCCCGAGGAGCTGCTTCCCTAGCACAACCCATCTGCTCCTCGGCCACTTGGCAGGAGCCAAAGAGAAGACAGACATCTTGGCTTCCAGGCAGCAGAGGCCCGGCTCCAGAGACTCCTCCCTGCTGATGAGATGGCCTCTGGCTTAACCTTGGATGGAGCTGAGAGCAGGGGAGGCACTGTGGGAGGCTGAGTAGTGGGTCCTTGGTTCTCTAGACCCCAGGACACCAGAGGAGCAGGAAGGATTCCCAGGACCCCTCTGTGGGCTTCTCACTGGCCTCCAACCCATGTCTTCTATGTGCCAGCAGGCGGCCATCAGGCCAACCATGAACCCTGAGTTCGACACTGAGCTGGAACACTGTTCTATATCTCCTCTAAGTCCCCTCAGGTGGTCTCTGGTGCTATGGAAAGGAGAGGGTTCCTTGATAGAGTTGTATCTTTGAGAATGTACTGGAAGCAAGGAACCAATGAGTTGTGACCTAGAACACTCGTGTTGGGGACATTGAGAGAAATAAGATGACCTTCTGTGAGAAAGAGCACATTGGGCAAGTTCTTAGAGAAGGCAAAAAGTTGTTGTTCTCAGTCTCCTAACCAGGGACTCCCCAACTCCCTGGTCCACTTCAAAGATCTCTGCCCCCCCCACTTTAGTGGGGTGGGGGGCTCAGTTCACCTAACCATACCAAAGCAGAATGCTGCTTCAGAGAGGAATTGTTGCTATGGTAACCTGGCCTTATGAGTTTCTTGGTTGCTACTAAGGGTCTGAGGTAGACACACATGTGGGTATGTTGGCAAGGAAAATAAAAATACCAGCCAGGGGACAGTCCCCCCACCTCCCATGGGGACAGGCAAGCTTGCTGGGGTAGTGTTAATCTATCACCCGGTCCTGAGTATCAGGAGGCTAGGCCTCCCCGTCTCCCTCCCTCCACACTGCTGTTGGCCTGGCTTCTAAGTTTAGAGGACACATGTCCCCATGGTTACCCAGGATGGAGGACAGCAATAAATATTGAGGCCTCAATTCCAGGCAAGAGATGTTGGTTTGTAGATTTGACAATCCAATGTCTCATACCGTTCTGGCTTCCATATTGATCCATGCAAATCTTTGTGGAGTCAGCTTCCTCTGAGCCAGCCGCTCGTCGCCACCAAAGACAGGGTAGAGGAAGTGAGAGAGCCACCTGATGAGACAGGATGACGTGAACTGAAGGCCCCAGTGGGCCTTGCCTCTGGGGACACAGCACCGCGGAAGATCTTCAGCTGCCTGCTCCCCTTGCCAGCCTGGGCTATATGTGAGCCAGCATGCTGAGTCCTCCGCTTTCAAAGTGCTAATGGAGAGGCCAAATAAATATTTCAAGGTCACCAAAGGGCTCCCTTGGGCCTTGTTTATTTACAGCATCCTGGCCACCTCGCTCTCAAAATGTTTCAGATTGCAGAAGTATGAAGAGCAAGAAAGCAGCTCTTTATTTATTTATTTGATTATGAATGTATTTATCTCTGCTGCCTCCGCCAACCAGATAGGCCTGAGTGTAACTGGACAGCCAGTGGCTCTGCCGTGGTGAATCCCATGCTGGCCTTGCATGACTTCTGTCTTCCTGTCTGGGGACCATCAAACCAGAAGGCCTGCGTTGCCTCTATCCTCAGCTCCAGGAGCTGGAGAGGATCGTGTGAGCCACCATGTGTGTGCAGTTCTGGGGATCCTGGCCCAGTATCTTGGCGCATCTGTAATGGTGGCTACTTTAGCATGCAGCAGCTGGTCCAGAGGCCTGGCCTGGTCATTCTGCACCATGGGTCAGAAGGGACTACACTTCATTTCTTTCCCTCCTTTCTCCTTAAGAACACTGCTCTCCTGAGAAGTGGGTGAGCCCTTCCATGTTATGCCAGAGGCCAAGGAAAAAAATGACTACATTGGCTGGCTGGTGGGTACCCTGGTGGATGATGAGCCTGGAATGGACCCTGCTCTCTATTACTGTAGATGGCCTCCCTGTCCAGATGCTAGTGTCCCCTTTGCCCTGGAGATGAACCCACAAGTCTGTCTGCCCAGCATGGGTTTCGACCTCCCTCTTCCTCTTGACCATGCAAGTAGCCCAGCCTGGCTGAGTTCCCAAAGGACAGTGAGCCACTCTGTGGGAGATCATCCAACTTAAAGAGCAGGAGCCATGGGGGAGGCAGCAGTAAGGACATCCTCCTGATGATAGGCAGGAGCAAAGTCTGCTCCAGGGGGAGTTGTGGTTGGTATAATCCAAGTGCAGCCTCTCAATGTCTCTCCTCATCCTGGGCTGCCTTCGTCAGGGTGTAAAGTAGCTGTAGGCATTTAGTCACACACTCCACTCTCCTAGAAAAGAGAACTTGTCTCTTCCCAACCACTGAGTAAACCATCCTGGGCCTCCAGATCCGTGCAGGTCATCTGACCACCTTGAGCCAATCACTGTGGCTGGGAGGATGCAGTTACACTAAGGTTGAATAATCAATGGTCCATGGCCTAAATCCAGCCTACAATCTGTCTTCCTAAATAAAGTTTTATTGGTGCATAGCCATGCCCACTTGTATTGTGTATGACTGCTTTTACAAAACAGAATGGAGAAGGTGCCACAGAGATTATGTTGCCTACAAAGCCAAAATCCATAAAGGTCTCCGACAGGAAGTTTGTCAACTCCTGGCTTGCTAGCAGGGTTTCTCCTGGGAGATGGTTTTGGGGAAGTCCCATAACCTTTATGCAGGTTCATAACAGAGATGGGGATGGTGCTGGACAAATAAATGCCATGCTGGCCGATGGTATATTCACGCACTGCCGCCCCCACTTATTTCACTTACTCAGCAAACAAAGCTTCTATGTGACCAGCCCGTGTTCTGCCAGGGATCCTGACTTCAGAGAAAGTGAAACCTTGTTCAATCTCAAAACAGCCAAGGTAGAGGCTATTCAAGTGTCTTTCAACTAAAGAAAAGAGAATCAAAGCACAGTCTTGCCGGGGGCCTAATGGAGGGATGTGATATACTCTTCCACAGAGAAGATGGGTATGTTGAACCGGGCTCCAGGCAGCGGAACCTGGAGAACACTGGCCTCCACCAAAGTTGGTCTCCAAGGGAAAGTGTCCAGAGCAGGCAAAGCCACAGGACAGAAAGCAGATGGGGGTTATGGGGATGGGGCCTGGATGTGGGGAGACCTTTTAAGGTGATGAAAATATTTTGGAACTTGATTGTGGAGGTAGCTGCACATCTCAGAATATACTAGAGACCTACTGACTCATACATTTTAAAACAGTGCATTTCCCCTCAAACAATACAAACCTCAGAGAGGGAGTCAGCACCAGGCTTGGGGTGTGGGGAAGGCCTGTGGGGGCTTGGTAGTCATCCAAAGGGGAACACCTGGTGGGCCTGGAGCTCTGCCAAGGTCAGGTCTCACATACCCACTTCCCCACATCCTCTGTGGCCAGGCCCCTGAGGCATAGCTGCCTTATCTTCAGTGTCCTTGTGACCCCTCCTCACATGGCTTTGGGGGCACCCTGGGATGAAGTAGCATCATGCATGATGGGGGTCTATAAACTTACCTGCGGTTTGACATTTTTGTTTGCCACTTTTATAAAAATATTATTTCCCATCGCTCTCCAGTTTTTATAATGTCAATATACTAAGATGGAGCTCTCGGTATTACATTTTATACACAATGCCACTTGCTCTACACCCTGGAGCACATGTGTTTTCCTAACTTGGCTTTCAAAAATAGTTGGTTTTCAAAGAGATATCACAGGAGAATGGCTGTTGGAGGTGAAGTGTGATGTTGGGCTTTTTGTTTTATTTTGTTTTGTTTTAGTCGTGGTCTAGAACAAAATAGGTGATAGGGTCCATGATTGAAATTTCCCTTTAACATTCAAGTTATATTTTTATTACAATTTGAGATCCATGGTGAGGAATCATTAGCTACAGAGATTCATTTCCTTCCAGAATTTTCTTCTTTTGGTGATGTAATTTAAAGCCAGAGAGCTGGGAATAAACACCAGCGTCTTCTATTTCAAACTGTAGGCAGAAAAGGTTGCTGTTGCAGGAAGCATTTCTCTTGGGGGGAAACAAACACCGGGTTTCACCCCAGACAGAGCTCAAATGACAGACCAAAGTACAATTGCGTCAGTACCAGGTTTGGTGAACCAATGAGTTTATTGGGGTTATGTGATGGTTTAAGTTTTGATGTCAACTTGATCTTTCTTACTTCTACCCAAGTAATCTTGGGTGGGTTTCTGAGGATGTTTACAGGAAGGCAGCCTCTCAGTAGTAGACAAGATGTAAGGAAGCCCAAAAAAGCTAGAAGTAAACATCCTTTCCTGTGTGGGCAGTGCAGGAAGGAAATCCCAGAGACTCAGGAAGCCATTAAGTCTGGGATAGGGTTGCAAGACCCCACCCTAAGGCTATATAAAGGAAAAGAAACTTACTTTGCCTCTCCTGCCTGTTCCCTGTTCAGTGTGTATGGTGCTGGTGATGGCTTTTTCTCTCTGCTCGAACCTGTGAATGGAACTTCCCTTCAATCTGTAGTTTTAATAAATACTTTCCTCCCATAAACTGTGCCTGGTTTGAAGATTCATCCCAGTGGCATGTAGCTGACTACAACAGGTTACTTACATGGAACCCCCAAAGCAGCTGCTTTGATGGGGCTCTGTGTCAAGACTACTCCTTGACTTTAGGTGAGGGCTTACTGGCAGAGCATGGGGACCCCAAAGCAGCGTGTCCCTTGATCTTTTCCCTTCTCTATACTCATCTCCCCCTGGGGACAGGAGACCTTGCGTGTCATTGCACACAGCTGGCACGGGGATGCCTGAGATCTCCTCGGGGTCTCCTTCCCCTTCCCATGCCCTTCTCTCATATAAAGCTGGCAATCCTGTGTGTTTACTGCCTTCAGGGTGGAGGAAGTTGCCATTCAACAGTTGCAGGGTCTGTCAGTGCCCAGGAAAGTAGACTGCAGAACGCTGGGTCTTTCTCTGATGGTTCCGCTGTGGGACTCAGTGTGTCCTCAGTGTGGGGTTCCTCTGCTTCTCAAGAGGAGAATTCCCTGGAAGACAAGGGCGAGTTCAGGCAGTGGCCCCTGGACCACAGGCAGGACAGAAAGTGGATTTAAGTCCACTGGCTCTTCTTCTGGTTTTGCTCTTGGGCGGTGGGTGAGTGGAGGGGAGTCTCGTCATTGCCTCTCCCCTCCTCCCCCTTGGGAAATGCATCTTTATGCATTCATTTTTCTGACAGTACACACTTGGCAGGTTAACAGAGCCTGTCTGCGTGCATCTGCCTAGAGCCATGCAGGAAAAAACCCTGACAAGGCTGTGGCCGGGCGGAAATCAGAGCACCCAGTGAGCAGCATGGAAAGAGAACTTTTTCATCTGTAGTCATCATTTGGGGGAATATAATGGCAATTTAATTAATTGTCCAGTGCCGGTACAGAAGACAGGGTCTGTGGGAATGTCTCTAGGTTGTGAGGACATTATTAGAAACGGTACCTTCTCAAAACTCTGACAATGAATACCAAATCCAGACATCATATGTTTTGACAAGTCTATTATTTCTATGCAAATCTGACTCTTTGAGAAGGCTTCTCAGAGAGTTTTGGGTTCGTTTTCCTGTGAGTTCAGAAAGCGATTGTCCATTTGCAGAGCACATCCCTCCCTTGGGCATCCTAAGAAAGGTTGCCCAGTGAATTCAGTTCTGCTACAGCTGACCATCCATCGTTCCCACAGGCAGCAGCCCTTCCCCCAAATCTAATTCCATCCTGCCTTACTGAGACTTTTGTGCCAAGTCCAAGTTTGATACAAATGTTTTGTTTGAGGACTGCTGGGAGCCAAGTGGGGTGTGCACTTTAGGCTCTGTGAAAGCTGCCTGGCCCAGCCAGCCCTGACTGACCTGAACACAGCCTTGCAAAGAGCAGCAAGGCCACCCCCTCATAACAAGCAGAGTGGCTAGGCTGTCAGACTCCATGCCAAGAGCTTCGGCATGATATCCTTGGATCTTGGAACGGTGACAAAGATGAGCTGCTTTCTAAAGAAAGTGGTCCAGAAAATGCACTCCAGAGTCAGATTCCAGAAGTGAGGTAGGGCTAGAAGAGGGGCAAAAAAAAAATCTGAGCAGCAGCTTAAGGAGGGTAGGCAGTTGGTTGAATTCTCTGCCTTGGAAGACTGTCAAGGGATCCAGAGCCAATGTGGAAGCTGATGGACCTCACTGACCTCAGTGCAGGCCTTCTGCCTCATGGCACCAGACAGCTCCTTGTCCCACCAGCAAGAAGTAGGAGAACCTCATTTCTACCTCTTGTCATTGGCTAAAGCATAGCCACAGCCACATCTGACTCTAGAAGAGGCTTGGGCATGTCATCAGCTAGATTTGGGGATTCTTGGCAGAAGAGGATGGGTACCATGAACAGTATCCATTTGCTGCAGGTGAATTGGGGTCTGTCTTCTGAATGCCATTTCTGCATGAAATCGGGGAAATGCTAGTATTCGGTGGGGCTGCTATAGAGAAGTGCAGAAGCGCTCTGTGATGTGTGATTTCGTGTCAGATGTCTAAGACCAAGCTGCCTAGTGTGACGCTGGGCTCTGTCACTCAGCACCCAGAATCAGCACACCAGTGAGTCCATTTCACCCTTTCCCCTTTCCCTACCTATGGCCATGTCAGGGTTTCATAGTACCTGCTGTGGCTGGTGATCTTGTCCTCACCATGAAGAGGCTGTCCAAGGTCTCATCAACATCTGGGAAACCCAGAGCTCATTCATTACCACATCTATTCATGCACTCACCTGCAGGAGGGGGAGTGAAAGAACATTTGACATGACACATTAATGCATGCCTGTTTGTTTCTGTGATTTATTAGCCTATGTGAACAGATAGGTAGATAGATAAATAGAAATATAAGTGATAGTTTGGATAGATGATAAATAGGCAGATGGAGAAAAAGAATAGATTAGATGGTAGATAGACAAGATAGATGATAGGTTGGTGTAGGTAGATAAATGATAGGATAGATGGATGGATGGATAGATATAGATAAATGGTAGGTGATGGATGCAGAGGTAGATGATAGATTGGATGATAAATAGGCAGATAGCTAGATAATAGACAGGAAAAAAGATGGATGGATGGACAGACAGATTTTCCTATAGCTTCCCAGGGTAGAGTTTAAGAAAACCCTTCCCTTTGGGGGATTAGTTCATTAGTTTATACAAACAATGCCTTTTATGAGCAGCTCCTATGTTCCTATGTGCCAGGCCCTGTGCTGAGCTCTGGAATATGAGAACTAAAACGAGACCAGCACCACACCACTTCTTGCTTTGTAAGAAGCAAGGTGGCCCCATCATTATCAAACAGTGGTGTTGGCTTTAATATGTGACTGAAATGACATGATGCCGGAGAGTGTGAGTCCCAATCATGCAGGGTTCCTACAGTATCACATACTAAGATCATTGCAAATATAAACAGTGGGAAAGCATCCTCTGTTCCCCATGGCTTTTGGCCCCATGGCGCTTACTCATCCTGCATGTACTCTGATTTCTCTTCCTCACTCATTCAACATATGTACATAAGTGACCGACAATACAGACTCTGGAATTAGGTGAATTCAAACTGGTTAAAACCTGGATCCTGTTTGTCTGAACCTTGAGACAGTTGGGCTAACTTATGTGCCTTCCTCTTCTCAACTGTAAAATGATTGGAAAAAATGAGAACAGGAAGTCTGCTTCAAAGAGTTGATTAAAGCGAGCACGTGGCAGAGTGAGCCCTATATAAGGGTGATGGTGCTACTCGTGGTAGTTATGGTGCTGAGGATATTGATGGTGGTGATGTTAGTTAATGCTGCTGATGATATTGGTGCTGATGATAGAGGATAACTGAATCCCCACCATGTGCCAACCTTTCCCTTCATACTAGAGGTACAGAGAGGAAAACAGACTGCCTCCATTCTAGTACAGTAGGAACAAGGTGGTCCCCAGATAACCAGAGGACCTTATCAGTGCTATGGAGCAGAACGGGGCTGGGGCTACAGAGAAGGGTGTGGAATGCATAGGCCTGGGCTGGGCTTACCCTCTTTCCCTTGCCAGGCAACCCTGGCATAGGAAAGAGGGCCTAAGTAAATATGTTTTCCCTCTTAGGACACCTCCATGAAAGGGAAGCCTCCATGAAAAGGCTCCTCTGAAGGGGGCAGACCAAGGACAGGAGTGATGAGTGGGCATCAGGCCTTTTGGAAGCCTCATGTGTGTTCATTGTGTCTCTCAGAGAAGAAGTGGTTGTAGCTCACAGTGGTTTCTGTGGCTTGGTTTCCAGTCCCCAGGGTTGTGGATCACCCCACAAGCCCAGGCCTGCTTCTCTTAACATGCTGGCTGCCATTCAGGCCCCTGATACCCCCTGCCATGCACAGGGATCTGTGGAGTGGTGTATTGTCACACAGCCACCTCAGAACTTGTTGCTCATTTGGGGGCAAATAAGTAGATCACATGCCTGACCTTTCTCTTTCTTTTATTCAGAGTTAAAAGAAGTTTGTGTCCATCTAAGCAGCAAGGGCACACATGAGATAAATCAGTAAATCTCTGCCTTTTTTGTCACTCTTAATTTTTGCTAATTTAATTAGAATAGAGAGAACTAGATTGATAAATCACAGACCATAAAATCTCCCAGTTATTTCAGCCTGTGACTGACTGGCATGCGTCCTGGTTGTTAATGGGGGAAGGGGATAGGTATGTGGCTTTGGGGGTCACTGTCACCTGGTAGGGACACAGGGTTGGCCAGGGGACAAGGCCTAACACCGCTTAGGCTACTGAGGCCATTGCTTCCCTCACCATTCAGTGCCCTGGTATGGCTCAGCCAGGTCCAGGTGCAGGACTCACCATCTTCTTGTGGTGGTATCCCTGGGTGAGTACCCCTGTGGGGCACCGCAGACTCAGCAGGAGAGAGCACTCCTCTTGCTGTCCCCTGTCTCTTTTTTCTATTTGCTATTAACAAGACACTTGATTTTTGCTAGACAGCAGCAAGCAATATTTCCAGAACAAATAAAGCTGCGTAGACATTTGCCTTAGGCGTTTTACATCTCAACTTGAATATGTTTATCTCGACCCTGCTGTTTGAATAACGTCTCTGCAGGGATATTTGGGCATTTAAATTTCCTTCTCCTAGGCCAGTATTGTTAGTGAGAAGAAGCAGACAGTCCTGGGGAGGGCCACCCACTGTCCTAAGAGTGAGTGGGTGGGTAGCAGCCACGCAAAATGGAATGGCAACTCTAGGGAGAGGCCAGACCAGCCTGGACAAACACTCCCTCACTTCCAAGATGACCTTGGCGTGTCCTCTGCATTGTCTCTCTTTCCCTTGGAACTAGGCTGTAGCCCCCTCTGGCTGTCACCCCCCACAGGCATCTGGATCCTCCATTCTTCCTCTGGACAGTTTTGCCTGAAATTGACCACTTTGGACATTGTTAGGTTTGGATATAAAATGTCTTCCACAGACTGATGTACTTGAACATAGTCCCAAGAAGGTGGCGTGTTTGGAGGTTGTGAATCCTTTAGGAGGTGATGCCATGCAGAAAGTGCATCTCTGGAGGGGGACAGGCTTTGAGATGTATAGCTAGACTCTGTCCTGTCCTGTCTCTGCTTCCTGCTTCACTGAGATGTGAGGAGTCCTGGCCACAGGCTGCAATGATGAAGCCACCTGCAGCCAAGCCTTCCCCACCACAAAGGACAGACTATCTCCACTCAAACCACAAGCCATAAGAAATCCTTCACTATTAGGTTGTTGTAGCCAGGCAGTTTATCATAATGACAAAACAGTCACTAAAGCAAGCATAGTTTTGTGGTGATGTCATAGGCCCCATACACAGACCTCAGTAAACCCTCCTGTGGGACACTTTGATGATGGCCCCAACACCATGAGCACTACTGTCGCCAACCCAGGCTGTGCTACAATGAGAGAGTCACACTGTCTTGGGGCTGGCAGAGGAGGTGGCATCAACCTGACAAGGGTCTCCGGCATGATGGGGCCCAAGCTCTGCTGGGAGAGGCATCTCCTGGGCTCCTGCTGTTGAGCCTCATCCTTGCAGTGGCTGTCACCTCCTTCATGCTCCTCAGGGATCCTCCATGCTCCTCAGGGATCCTCCAAGCTCCTAAAGGCTCCTCCATGCTCCTCAGGAATCCTCCATACTCCTCAAGGCTCCTCCTTGCTTCTCAAGGCTCCATAAGGCTCCTCCATGCTCCTGCATGCTCCAGAGATGCCTTGCACTCAGCGGAGGCCTCCCTTTCCCCACAGAACAGTGTACCTTGGTGAGGGCCAATCTGCACTGAAGGCCCAGCTCTGTGACCAGCAGCAGCACAGCCTCACAGCTCCGCCTTCACCTGAGTGAAGCAGGAGTGGCTGCATCCCTATTTTACATAGTTGGGAAGTCATCCACATAATGCTTAAAAACCCTCAGCTGGGGCTGAGGAGAGGGCACAGGCATGAAAACCAGAGTCCACATAAATGCCAGGTGGGTGTAGCAGCCCACCTGTAATCCCATCCCTCAGGAGGCAGAGACGGGGTTTCTGGGGCAAGCCGCTTAGCTAGACTAGCAGAAATGGTGAGCTCTGGGGCTCCGGTGAGAGATGCTGCCTTGGAAAACTAGAGAGCGATTGAGGAAGACACCCAATGGGAACCTCGGCCTCTGTGTGCACATGTACCCTCACTCACACAGCCCACATGTGTATACCCACCCACTCATCCGACCAGGAGACCCACCCACCATCCTAACTTCTCATGTCCCACCCATTATTAAAAATCTGCCCTGTCACTTCTGGTTCTGTCAAAGCCAGGAAACGGGCTCCGAGCTCCCTGGCCATAGCTTCCCCTGCCAGCTCCCTAACCCCCATCACTGCCCTGGTGCCAACCCAGCCCCACCCAGGCTTCTCCTGCCAGTAGGCTGAAGTGCATATGCTTTTCTTCTTGAAGCTGGAGGTGAGTTATTCCGCGGAGGCACACAGAGACCATGTTACAGGATGGATTTCTAAATGTGATTGGTTTGGAAATGGTAACATAACTCGGGACCGGGGAGGAGCTAATCCTTTGATCAAAAATACTGTGATCCTGGCAGAGTCCAGATGGAAAGACTTTCCAGGGAGATCTGTCTTCTTACACTTCTTGTCACACTGTCTGTGACACAATTGATCCTGGCTTTGACCGCTTTTCTCCCTCTTCCTCCAATTTTTGGTCAGGGGCCATTTCCCAGGAGAACCTGAGAGTTCATATCCATTTCCTCTTCTGTGTGACCTCTCTTCCCCAGCCAGGTCAGGAGATGGGCCTTTGTCTTTCTCTGTCTGGTGGTCATGGATGGCCTTTGGTTCAAATCCCTGTCACCAGCCTTGCATAAACTGTCACTCTAAGAATCAATTGCTCTTTCATCTGGAAAATGGGGACATTTTCCCCCTCATGTAGGTTCCTTGTGAGAATTTAGTGAAATGAAACATAAGCAATAGCTGCATCTCTTCTGGTTGTCATGGTCACGGAACATGTGGGAGCGTGAGACCCATGCTGCTCCCCAGTGTCTTGCTCTTGGGGTGCCCACCACAGTGATGCTGTCCTGCAGGCAGAGGGACCAAGAGTGCCTATCCCTGGTAAACCAGACAAAAGAAATGCTTCAATTCATGCAGCATCCTGCAGGGGCTCTTGGCCAATGTGAACAGAAGCAGGGATTAGATTACTTTCTTGTCCCTGGGAAAAAATATCTGATCAGAAGCAACTCAGAGAAGAAAAGGGTTTCTTTCATCTCACAGTTTTAGGCCACAGCCCCTCATGGCAGGGTAGGCATGGTGTTAGGAGCGTGAGGCAGCTGGTTACATTCAGATCAGCAAGGAAGCAGAGGGTGATGCATGCCGCTGCTCAGCTGGCCCTCCCCTTCTTATTCAGTCCAGGACCCCAGGCCATGGAATGCTGCCACCCACAGTTAAAGTGGGTTTTCCCACCTCAATTAACCTAACCTAATCTACATACTCCCTTACAGGTGATTCCAGCTCTTGTCAAGTTGACAACCAATATAAACTACCACAGGAGTTTAACTCATTTCCGATGTGTGTATGTGTGTCAGAGGGGAAGTAGTTAACACTCTTTTCTTCCCAGGCATTTTTTGGGGGGAGGCCTGATATCCAGAAGCTGAAGACATGGCCAGCGTGGAGTGAGGTGATCTGGGGTCCTGGTGAATGTCCTGGCCTTGGTATCCCATGTGTGGTGTGTGTGTGTGTGTGTGTGTGTGTGTGTGTGTGAACATACTCCATTCGGAGACCACCAGAGGAAGTGTCCTCAATTGGTATTCTGTTTTCTTTCCTTGAGTCAGGTTCTTTCATTGAACCTGGAGCTGTTTTTCCAGCTAGATTGGGTGATTAAGCAGGGAGTCCCAGAGGCTTGTGTGCTCTGCCCTCCCTCAGCACTGGGGTGCAGGCATGTGTAGCCACACCTGGTTTTCTGTGAGGGTGTTGTGATTGAACGCAGATCTTCAAACTAGTACAGCAAGCATTCTTATCTTCCAAGTGCTCTCCAGTGCCAGATTTCTTAATTTTGATAAGGTTACATTTATCAATTTGTTTATGATTAGTGCTTTCTGCACTGCCCATATCAAAGCAGAATTTGCCTCACTTAGAACACAAAGGCTTTCTGTGCTTTTCTTGGTGTATTCCAGTTTTGAATTTTACATTGTATCTATGATTCATTTTGCATTACCATTTGCTCACGGTGTGAAGAATCGGCGAAGGCTTTGTCTCTGTACATGGATATCCCATTTTTCTAGCACTGTTTATTGAAGGGACTATCCTTTTCCATTGAATCGCCTTGGTGTTCCTGTTGACAATCGATTGACTGGATAGGTGAGGTTCTGTTTCAGGGCTGTCTTATTGATATCTGTCTCTTTGCTGATCCTGAGCGGTCTTGATTATTGTAGCCTTACAGTGAGCCTCCAAGTCGGATGGGGTGGGGCCTCCCAACTTTGTTCTTTTTCAAACTGGTTTTGGTAATTCTCTCTCTTTTACCTTCCATATACATTTTAGAATTAGTTTGTTGATTTCTACCAAAAAAAAAAAAGTCCTGCTGGGATTTTGATTGGAACTGCTCCGATCTGCCAAGTAACTTTGACAGCTCATGGCTACCAGGGCTTTGACTCATCGGTGTGACGCCTGTCTGTTTATTTCTGTCTTTGATTTCTTCCATCCATGCTTTGCAGTTTCCGGCAGACAGATCTTGTCCAAATTTTGTTAGATTGCATCTGAACTTTTCTATATTTTTGTTACTTTTTCATCCATTCCAGATTGTACGTAGCTGTTATATACCAGGCAATTCGTTTTCTGCAGTGATACTGGGCCTGAGCTCTGGTCTTTTGACCCTATGTCTCTCTTGCTCCCTACCCTGTCCCTTACCCCCTACCTGCCCCTGGCTGTGTCCTTGGCCTCAGGCCTCAGGTCTAGGAACTGGGTCACTGGGCTACAGTCCCAGGCAGAGGAAGTCTGAGTCACCTTGAAGGCATGAGTCACCAGTGATCTCAGTAGTTTTCCTCTCCCTGGAATGAGGATCAAGCCACCAGCCCTCTCCTGTCTTCGGAGTGCTAGGGATGGTGACTAAGGCATCCATGGAGCTCCCTCCCTCCCTGACTCCCTCCCGCTGAGGAAGCTGGAGGCTAAGGTGGAGAGCTGTTTTTTCTACCCAGGTGCTATACAGTGACTTGCTTGTGGAGGAAGCAGATGCAGGTGGGTGGATGATGAGTCAGGAGGCACCTGCCCGGCAGGAGGCAGAGCTGGGCTGCCTCCTACCACCCTCTCGCAGGTCTCTGCAGACCCCAGGCTTCCCTTGCTCATCATATCCATACCTTTCTCTCCTACCTCCCTGGGACCAGCCCAGCCTGCCACCATCACCTGTGTCCTGCACCCTTGGGGACTTCTGAGCCCTCTGTCCCTCTGGGGGCTGATGGGATGTCCTGTCCTCCAAACTAGGGGTGCAGGAAGGGACTTTAAATCACAGAACCATTAGATAACCACTCCCTTGGAGACCTAGCTAATACTGAGTGAGATGAGAGTGTTCCCTCCGCTCCCAGCCCCAGGTTTGAAGTGGGCTGGTTCTGGGGAGCACAAGTGGGGCAGGTGAGTCTGGGCTTTAGTAAGAAGAAGGAGGGCTGGAGAGATGGTGCAGCGATTAAGGCACACATCTGTAAAACCTAACAACCTGAGTTTGATTCCCCAGTACCCACATCCACATAAAGTCAGATGCACAAAAGGGGCGCATGCATCTGGAGTTCCTTTGCAGAGGCCAGGGGCCCTGGCTCTGCCATTCTCTCTCTCTCTCTCTCTCTTTCTCTCTCTGATTCTCTCCGCTTGCATATAAATAAATAAATAAATAAATAAATAAATAAATAAATAAATAAATAATGTAAAAAAAGAAAGAAAAAGGAGTGAACAGAAGCTAATAGAGAGTTGGGGGATAGGAATAGACATTATTTCAAGCTTGTAAATTAAAGGGAAGAATATATCTGTGCCGTGTGTGCCCAGGGTGTTCCTGTCCAGACCCTGCTGGCAGGAAATGTTCTGAAAGCAGTTTCTAGAACTTTCAGTTCACTATGCATCATGCTTTCCTTCACACAAAGCCCTCCACACAGAGGTGTGCATCGAGCATTTGGTGAATGAACCAGGGAAACGTGTGTTATGTGCTGGACACTATGCTGCATATTTGTAAACAGCAAATCATGTTAACTCATAAAAAAGCTCCATTGATCAGTAATGAGGGAGGCTTCAATATAAAAGTAACACTTTGTGGCTAAGAAGAGATTTTTTTCAGGGCTGGGGAGATGGCACAGAGGTTAAAGGCACTTGCTTGCAAAATCTTCTGGTTTGACCTCAGTTCCCTAGCAGGCAGGTGTTGATTTGCAACAGCAAGAGACCCTTGGGCATCCATACACACACATGTATGCAAATAAATAAATTCAATTTTTTACAAGGAAATTTCTCTGGGAGTATCTAGTGAGGCTAGGAGAGGGAAGAATCAGAGAAGTCTTCCTGGAGGAGGTGCCTACAGGCCTTCAAGGACACATAGGAGAAGGCCAGAGAGTGGGGAAAGACCCAGGGACAGGAGAGCTTGGGGGTCAGGAAATGGGGTGCTCTGGCAGTGCTGCAGGTAGAACCTGGAGTTTTGCCTGTGGTGTGCCCCTGAGGCGAAGGTTATAACTTCAGACTCACCCCTGCAGCCCAGGACAGTCAGAGCTGGTTCTCCATGGAAAGACCTGAGAGTGTCCTCTCCCAGGGCCTGAGTTGATGATTTCTGATATTGACGCCTCCAGACTGAAGGATGGGCTTGCCCTGTGTCATTATGAAAAGGATGATTTAGGCACTAGCTGGTATTTCTCTGCTCTCTGGCTTCTGAGGGAGCCCCTGCAGGTGAGAGCAATCCCAAAGAGCTTGAGAAGATGGGAGAGCTAGCAACTGTCCCTTATGAAGACATCGCCCCTCCCTGACACACAGCTGGCCCTTCTGAAGACATTGCCCCTCCCTGACACACAGCTGGCCCTTCTGATGACATCACCCCTCCCTGACACACAGCTGACCCTTCTGATGACGTCACCCCTCCCTGACACACAGCTGATCCTTCTGATGACATCGCCCCTCCCTGACACACAGCTGGCCCTTCTGATGATGTCGCCCCTCCCTGACACACAGTTGGGATTTAGCCACATCTCCCAGATGAGAAACTGAAGGGCACAGAGATTTGGCCTCTCTCTCTCTCTCTCTCTCTCTCTCTCTCTCTCTCTCTTTCTTCTTTCCTCTCCTCTCCTCTCCTCATCTCTCTCTTTCTCTCTCTCTCTCTTGTGTGCCATGGAGCATATGTGGAAGACAATGTTGAGTGTCAGTTCTAACCTTCCACCTTGTTTGAGCCAGGCTCTCTTGTTCCCTGCTCCATTCACCAGGCTTGCTAGCCCACAGGCTTCTGGGTAGTTCTCCTGTCTCATCTCCCTTCTCACTATTGGTGCACACTGGATGACAAATGTTAGCACTACAGCTTCAGCTTACATGGTTCTGGGGATCAGAACTTGGGTACTCACATGCTGCAAGCCCTTTATCTCCATGGCCATCTCCCAGGCCCTCTGGATTCTGGTTCTCTCCCTTGAGTCGCCTGGCCAGACGCTCAGGTTAGCAGAGGAGAGCTGGCCTCCAAGCCAGGGTGCTGCTTCAGGCACAGGCTGTCGAAGGAGAGGGAACAACCCTAGTCACTCTGCCTCTCCCATCCAGTGCCCCAGGCCTGAAGAGCAGCTTCCGGAGCACTATGCCCACCCAGGGCAGCTCCAGGTGAGGCGCCGGGCTCCTCACTCTGATCCTGGCCCTAGTGGTCATGAGGGGAGGAGATATGGCCAGCCATGCACCCACTCAGCTTCCCCACAGCACCTCCTGCCATCAACACTGTCCCGATCAGACCTACGAGACCAGACAAAAGTGCCTTTCAGGTGCTTTCAGCGCAATGGGGAAGATATTGTATTCATCTTCCAAGGCTGCTGGAACAGATGACCAAAAATGTACAACGATGTTGAATCTACCTTAAAATTCTGCTGATCGGAAGTCCAGGATGGGCCTCCCTGAGCTAAAAACCAGGCTCCTTGTGGAGGCTTCAGGAAGACCCATTTCCTTCCCTGTCCCAGCTTCTACTGCGCCTGCACCCCTTCTCGTGCGGCCCCTTCAAAGTGCCAGCTTTGCCTGTCTCTGGCCCTTCTCAGCCATATTGCCCTCTGACCACAGCCTGGGAAGGGGCTGGATGCTAAGTGAATGTGATTGGTTACTGTGGCCCACCTGGGTCACCTTCTGGCTCTGACTGACAGACTCTGCTGGATCATCCCCTTTACCATGAAAAGCATCATATTTGTGGGTTCTAGAGAGGAGGGCGCAGGCATTTTTTCTAGGTGGCCATTATTCTGCCTGTGTTAATATGCTCACGTGGTTCAAAAATCGAAATGATATTATAATAAAAGAAGTACACACTGAGTATTTGTATTGATTTCTTTTATATCATTCCCGGTGTTTCTTTGTACAAATGCAAATTCTACCTACCCCCTTTCTGCATTTCTTGTCTGTTCACTAAGAACTGCAAACTTTTTTTTGTCATATAACGACATATCCCAGGATGTGTTTGCCACAGCTACGCGGAACGCCCCGTCTTTTCTTGATTTCATTCTTTCTAAAAACACATAACGTTCCATGTGTGGACAGCCGTAATTCCTTGTTGTTTCTACACTGTCCCCATGAGAAGTACTGTGGTGAGGAGCATTCCTGTGCATGCAGAGCTGTAGAGGGCATCCCAGAAATGGGCATGCCGGCTCAGAGAGCAAATGCCCGTGTAATTGTTCTGTTCTCCTGTTACTTCTTCCTCGTCCTTTCTTGCTACATCAGCCTGGCCTATCTTGCTGACAGAGGCTTGCAGTCACCTCTCACCAGTGTGCTTGTATTGCTCCATGCTCTCCTGCCATTTAATTTCCTGTTTGTTTTCTTTTTTTCTTGTTGGTTTTTGGGGGTAGGGTCTAGCCCAGAGTTGATGATTTCTGATGTTCTAACTCAGTCACTTCATTTGCTATGTAGTCTCAGGCTGGCCTTGAACTCACAGCAATCCTCCAATATCTGCCTCTAGAGTGCTGGGACTAAAGGTGTGTGCCACCATTTCCAGATTTTGTGTGTGTGTGTGTGTGTGTGTGTGTGTGTGTGTGTGTGAGAGAGAGAGAGAGAGAGAGAGAGAGAGAGAGACAGAGAGACAGAGAGACAGAGAGACAGAGACAGAGAGTTCAGGGGTGTGTGTGCCATTGTGCATGTGTAGAGTCAGAAGACAACCTCCAGTGTTCCGCCCTGTACCCCAGGCTAAATGACCCTCAAGAATCCAGGGGATCTCCTCTCTCTGCCTCTCATCTCCCCAGAAACGCACTAGAATTACAAAATCTGACTTTCGTATTGCAGTCAGCTTCACATTGCTGGGGCAGATGCCCAACTAGAAACAGTTAAAGGGAGGAAAGGGTTTATTTCAGGCTTACAAATTCCAGGGAAGCACCATCAATGGCAGAAGAAACTGCCTCAATTTCATAGATCCAAGCAAAGAGATGTCACCAAATAGCCAGCGAACACCAAAAAGCTTGAACAACCAGAACCTCTGCTCTGAACACACCTAATAGGGCTGGACTGAAGATCCACCCCAATGACATGTCCCCTAAGCAGGGAGAATCTGCCTGCTGGGGACTTAAGTAGGAAGTTCAATCTTAATCAAAAATACCTGGTGTACATTCAAACCACCATTATGTGGATGCTGGGGATCTGAACTCAGGTCCTCATACTTACATGGCAAATGCTTTATTCACTGTTTGAGCATGTATTCAGACACTGACTTTAGATGCCACCTGTTGTGGTGACCCTCAGGTGTCCTCAAGAAGGTGGTGAACACCTGTGGCCCAGACTTCCCTTACTGAGAACTGCTTACTGGTCTGTCCTTCCATCTAAGCTCATAGCAGAAGTCTCAAGCTCTTGGGCCATGGGTTATATTCTCCCTTCTGTTCAGATGACTGCTGGGCTCTCAGACACCCTCTTCAGCATGGACCTCAAGCTCAGTGTCGTTCCCCCCCACCCCGGCCTTGGCTCCCTAGGAGCCTTGCTGAGGGTCCCCTTTGGGAAGCCCAGCTGAACCCCTTCCCAAGGGAAGGAAGTCAGCTTGCTTTCCTCTGGGGCAGCCAGGAAAACAATTTATAACACACTTTGAGAAAGTCTCTGCAGAACAAGGAAATTGATATAAGCAATTTCAGGTCTCTAATGGAACTAATCTGCAGTGTGAAGCCTCCCTAGTTAACGATCAGCATAAAATAAAGGTCTTTTTAGTATAACAGTAAGTTATCCATTACTTTTACAGTTGAGCTAAAGCGAAAATATCGCTAAGGTGAGTGGCATTCATTCGTGGTGTCCTGGTGCTCACCCACAGGCGAGAACAGGGGCTGGAGTCTGTTCTCTGGTGCTGAGGAGTTCTCTGTCCAACTGTTCAAGCTTCTTGGGGAGAGAGGAGAGAGGGGTCATTGCTGTTTCCTCAATATAACTCTGTATCTGAGAGCACTCCCTTCTGACATGATAGGCCTTTAAAGTTCCTGGGACTTCACAAGCATTGGCTGTGGACAGACCAGTCAATTACATCTGCCAGGACTCCATGGGATGCTAAGCTGTACGTGGGGATAATACCATAGTGTGTGGGTGTTAGTCTGTTGTGAACTTGACTTTAGTGTTGAGTGAGAGGCTGGGGATAGGCAGGAACATTGCTGAACACACAGCCGTGGTGCTGCTGGTAATTTAGGGATGCTTCGCTATGGAGATGGGGAATTGTGCCTTTTGAACTTGCCCAGGTCCTGGAACAGAAAGGAGCAGACAGGACAAAGGCTTAACTAGAAGGAACAAGAGTTCCCCCTACTGGCAGTGTTGGGGTTTCCACAGCTACCTTCCCTGCTGGACCCTGACCTGTGAGCAGTAAACCTAGTCCAGTGTCCAGATTAGTACGGGCAGATGGGAAAGGCCATTCTTTCCAAGGAGAGAGCATTCCAGAGTCCCCAGGCAGGTAAGGAAGGGCGTATGGAGCAGCGTGATGATTACAACCTAGCACTCATAACACCCAGGCACCAAGCAGGGCGCCCCAAACCCAGACAGAGGAGTCTGTGTTAGAGCAGTCCCCAGAGCTTCCAGGAGCACTGAGCAGGTCTGAGAGAGAGTGTAGGAGGCAGAAGCCAGAAGAGAGGGTCTGCAACCCAAGCCTGAGAGGCACAGCCAGCATGGAGAGTTTAAAGACTATACTGAGCTCATGGGAAATGGGAAATGTCCTGGCACTGCCCCATTTGCTTTACCTTTCTCACGGCCAAGTGTTTGTGGGTACACACACACACACACACACACACACACACACACACACACCCCGCATGCATGGAACACGTGCATCCAGAGTCTCCTGAACTCTGGTAGTAGCAGCTCCTCCCTGTCCTCAGACAGCCTGCCATCACCCTGGCAACAGATACAGTTACTTAACCATCTCAGCAAAGCTCGCTTGCGTGTCTGCTGGTTTGACTTTGGAGCTATCTGTGCAGACATCGTTGCTACACCCCTCCACCCCCGCCCAACAGAAAGAGGAACTGCTGAGACCTTGTCAGTTTCATATCTCAGTCTCCAACCAGCTGTCCCTTGGGCGTGGGTGACACTTTAGACCAAGCATCCCAGCCCTACGGAGCAGGCATTTGGCTCGCCATGAAATAGTTATTGTATGGTCCTTGAACTCCATCCGATTAGCTGAGTAAGCCCTTCTGAAAAGGATTTTGGTGGCACTGCTGCTTAGGCATGCACAGGGTGGGGTGACACGCCCTGCATAGTCACCTTGGAGCACTTGCCAGATTTAGGGTTCTGGGAAAGCTGACCCAGGGCCTCTCAGCTACTGGGACACAAATGCCATCTGAGCCCTTGCCCTTGGCAACCGATGGGGCTTGGGAGATGTGAGCAGGCACCTTCAGGGGATGGAGTGTCTGGGGAGGCCCTTCTCTGAAGGCCTGCTCCTTGCTCAAACTGGAGCCTAAAGTTCCTGGGCTCAGAAGGGACCAGCATGGGGTGGGAGAAGCCACAGCATCTCTGCCAGCCAAGTGACCTTGAGCTTGGGTCCTTATCCCCAAACACAAAAGACTCGGGTATTGGCAGGGTGTTTGCAAGGTGGTTTGGCAATGCCTCTGCTTTGAAGTCAGTCTGTGATTCAGATGGAGCATCGGGGGAGTCGGTCTACCTACCACACCCCTGCCCAGGGGCTTGTGAGGCGGCACTTGGTTTTATATGTGGGTCTGCTGTACTAGCAGAGGCCCAGCTGTGATAGTTAATCAAGGCCATTGTAGGACACGGAGGGTCCAGGTTTGGCACTCGGGGAGGGAGGGAAGGGAGCAAAGGCCACCTTAGGTTACCATCCCACTGCTAACTTAGGCTCCTGCTGCATTCAAGGCTATTTCTCCCATCTGCCAGAAATGCCTTCTTTGTCCACGTGGACCAGGACATGTGCCGATGGGACCAGAGTGGGCTGCAGATCCTGGTGGGACACAAGTCAGAATCAGGCCGGGACTCAGAGCCTGCTGTATGTAGCCTGCCTGCCTGTCCTGGAGAACAGCGGAGGGACAGAGCTCACAGTGGATCTGTCTCATCTGGGATGCCATCCAAACCAGATGGTTTCAAGTTGCTCAGAGAAGTCAGACACTGACTTGGAGCTGGAGAAGAGTGGTGGGGACATGCCAGAGAACATGGCAGACCATGTTGGGCCCAGCCTTGCCTCCCCTAGTGCTTAGAATGGGTCTGGGCACAGAGCAGTTGCCCAGGAGACCTACTGTAGGAAAAAGAACCCCTGAGGCTTCTTTGAGTGACTTAAGCTTTTCTCGACTCAACTGCTTTCTGGGTCCTGTGTCCCATGGCCTGGCATGGGAGTATGGTGGGCTGGTGGGGGCGAGGGGACAGGAAGCCACTTCTAAGGATCCTTAAAGGGATGTGTCCAGAAGCTTGGTGATTCGGCAAAGAGCATGTGGCTGGAGCAGGAGTGCATGGCTCTCTCCTCCTTGAGGAAAAGTGCTGAGGCTATGTGGCAACTGACGTAAAATGAGTAGTAGACGGTTGTATTCAGTTTTTTCTCTCTTCCTGGGACAAAATACTTTATAAAAGCAGCTAAGGAAAGAAGGGTTTATTTCAGCTCACAGTGAGAGAGGGTACAGTCTCTTGTAGCAGGAAAGGAATAGGGGGATTCATGGTGGCTGGTCACGTTGCCTCTGCAACCAGGAAACAGAGAACCAGACACTGGTACACATCTCCTTTTTATTCAGTCTGGGACCCCAGCCCATGGGATGATGCCCCATCCAGAACAGGTCTTCCCTCCTCATTCAAACCTCTCTGTAAACAACCTCAAAGACATGCCCAAAGGTGTGTCCCCTAAGTAGTTTCAAATCCAGTCCAGTTGACCGTTACAATTGACCATCCAGGGGAAGGTTGGGAGCTGCTCATGCCAGTGCAGCCTGGCCCAGGGAAACAGAGAGCAAAGGGAAGGAAGGTTACATCAGGAGAAGATGTGATGCTGGGAGATCCTGTAGGCTATGCCCAGAGCCCGCGGCCGTTGATCTCTCTCTGTGGTCATCTGGCTTGAACCTCTGGATGACCAGATTCCCAAATGTTAGGAGCCATGGTAGCCTGCCCCATGGCATTGTGGGTGAATTGGCTCGTCACAATCCTTGATTCAGCAACATCCTTGAGAGCTGACAACTATGAAACAGTAAGTTCACAAAAGAAAAAGACAGAAAAAAAGAGAAAAAGGACAATGTCACAGAAAAGAGAGAGAAGGCTCTAATGAATATTCATGACCAGAGGCTGCAGACTATGGAACGTGTGGATCTCTTGACATGAGCGTCCTCAAGCATGGACCACACAATAACGTGTCCATTTCCAGCATGGTAGCTGTACACCCATAGTCCACAGAACTGAAGAAACCTTCAGGCCACCAAAGGACAGGTGCCACTGGATATCAGACGTTGCTCTGCTGAGAGATGGTCACTAGTGTCACATACGAGATTTGGAGGACAGTCATTTCCCAACATGCATGACGAGTGGCTGTGTGCCCACACGAGATCTATGTCTTTTAGATCTGTTTGCAGAAGTGAGTAGATTCTAGAACGTGTCACATTCTCACCACCATCAGCCTGCTTCCCTGGTAGTCATCTAGTCCATTCCTTAGGATAAGGAGCCAGCGCCTGGCTCACACCAAACCTCCACATTCATCATCCCTGGCAAAGTGATCCAGTTGTATTTGAAAGAAGCCATGACAGCCCTTGGGGCAGCCATCATCCACATCCTGGCATAAGGACAGAGTTGGGTACGAGGTCCCCCTTCAACACAGTGATGGGTTAGATGCCAGATTGGTACATTCCTGGAGCTCCCACCCTGTTCATCCATCCTTCAGGATGCTGCTGGAGCCCCTGCCAGGATCAGGCATCCATCACTGTGCTCAGCCAGGTCCTCCATCCAAGTTCTCTGTGCTCAACCCCCACCCTTCCCTCCCCTTTCCTTTCCCTTCCCTTCCTCCCCTCCCCTCTCCTTCCCTTTCCTCTTTTCTTTCCTTGCCTCCCCTTCTCTTCCTTCTCTCCCCTCCCCTCTCTTCCCTTTTCCTTTCTCTTCCCTCCCCTCCCCTCCCTCCAGGGTCTGCTTAGAAGACCTCTCCTGACACTGTCTAACCCTCCTAATCTCACCAGTCTTGTTTCCCGCTGTTGCATTTTGACCATCTGGATTGCTGTTATAGGCTTACTATCTCTCATCCTCAGAGCCTACAGTAGCCTCTGGCCACTGGACCCCCCAGAAAATGTCATTTAGAAAAGCAAGCAGTGGGTGACTGGGAAGGCCGGGTGCCAAGACTCGCAGGGAACCTTTGCTCTGCCAGTAAGTCTGCTTTACTCTCGGCTCCCTGAAAAGCCATGACGTCACATCACTTTGATCTACACATTGGCAGCCAACACTGGAGAATTCTTGGGGCCTCCAGGGTAGGCACTCAGACAGGCAGGTGAGGGCCTGAGCTGGAACCCCGGGGCAAGTCCTGGGGCTCAGGGTTTGAGTAGCATCCCAGAATGGGGGACCCAGAGTCTCAGACCGCAAGTGTGTGGCAGGGGCAGCTCTTCACTTCCCGGTAAACAGGAGGCAGACAGCAGGACAGGAATGGACCAGGGATAATGTAGCCCTGAGGACCTCCCTAGTTGAGCTGTTTCCTCCAGTGAGGCCCCAACCCTTACTTGTCACCCCCTCCAAATAATGCCAGCACATTTTCAACCCTCAAAGGATTAATCCACTGGTCAGGTCAGAATCCTCAGGATCTAATCGTTTCTGGAAACGCCATCCCAGACACACCCAGAGGTCACTCCACTCATCTCCTGGGTGTTTCTTAATCTAATCAAGTTGGGAATCAGGACTAGTCATTATACAATTTCGAAGTACACATGATAGGAGTTGAAGTGAGTCACACACGTAAGAGGAAGGCCAGCTGGGGGCTTCCAAGGAGGTCTGGTAAAAGCAGGTGAGAAGGGGTTTCAGAACCTGCCTGGTCTCTGAGGACAAGTAGGGGGCTTTGCCAGGCTAAAGGCTACCACAGCAAGATGGGGTTGGCAGCACAGAGCATGGGCCATTATTCTGCCAGTGACCACCACAGCCTGGGCAGGAATAAGATGTTACAATGAAGACAGGTCTTTTAAGAAACAATAGACTACAAATATGAAAAACGTGATTTTTAGTATCCCTCCTTTGCAGTTAAAAAGTGGTGGGGTCAGACAGGGTAAGCTCATAGCTGGGGAGCTCACAGCCTCTTGGGCCCAGCTGTGAATGCTGCCTGTATAATCCAGAGCTTGGGCTCCCTCCAGCCCCAGAGCTCCCCTCTCGGGCCGAGTTTGCAAAGGGCCAGTACACCTGCAAACATCAAGCTGAGGACAGACTCCCCTTTGGCTTGCAGAAGCAGGTTGTATGTGGGAGCAGCCGTGGGCAGACTTTGGATGCATTCGTGTCTGAAACTACAACCAACATCTTCCAGACAATGTTGTATAAGATTCCTTCTCAGAACATAGATTCCTAGAAGTGTTTATTTCTGAGGTTTGAAATTTTCTTCTTTATCACTACCAATAAGGCTCATGAAGACATAACAAGAGCTAGCCAGGAGCTGGGGAGAAAAAGCCCAGTGGATAAGGCAGTGTGGTTCAGAGCCAGTACGCAGGGTGGGCCTCCTGTATGTACCTAGCCTCTCTGGCTCAGTGTGCTTTCCCGACACCAGCAAGTATAGCCAGGGGAAGAAAACAAGCCCACCAGGAGCACCATGGGACTTTTCCCTCATTCTGCGCTTGCTGTTCTACTCAGGTGCCATGGTGCCGTGAGTTCAGTCTTATATCCTCCTGCTTTTATGTGAACATTCCAGCCATCAAGTATTATGGTCACAGTCAGTTTCCTTGTGAGTGAAATGGGCTGCTACTTTGTCCACCTCTGTGACGGTTTGAATGTAAAATGTGCCCCATGGACTCGTGTGTTTGAACACTCATTGCCCAGCTGGTGGTGCTGTTTAGGAGGTCTGTGGAGCCTTTGGGTGATAGCACCTGTTGGAGTGTGTCATGGGGGGGGAGGGCCTTGGTTGGTACTCTTTAGCGCTTTCTACTTCTTGCATGCTTGGTGTGAAGATGTGGTGCTGGCTGTCTGCTCCTGCCATGCTTTCCCTGCCATGAAGGAAACTTCCCCTCAGAACTGTGAGCCAGAATAAGCCCTTTCCTTCCCTAAACTGCTTCTGGTCAAGTATTTTGTTCCAGCAAAGATGAAGTAACTACTATAACCTTATAGGGTTTTAATGATAGGTCAACTGTGATAATGAGAGGTGAGACATCATAGAGCTAAGTGTTTGATGCTTCTAGAATTTTGGATGTGTCCACGTTCAGCCATCTGTCCATCCGTCCATTAGATAAGTAGCAGATGTGCTGGAGGAAAGAGATTGAAAGAAACAAAGTAATTGCTGGGGCCAAAGGGAAGACATTTTGAATTCTCTTTAATCCCCTATTAATCAGTTGAACTTTTGTGACATCTCTTCCTCAAAGCTTCAGGGAGTGCAGTGCTCACTGTGAGCCCCAACACCATGCCACACCTTTGTGTGGGTAAGTTCTCTGCATGCTCAGCAGGTGCAAGGTGAGCCCTTGGAGGGAGATTCACACACATGGCCATGCCTTCCCTGGGCTCTGAGGCATGGCCACTGTCTCCTGGCATTTCTTTTCCACCTGCAGGGAAGCAATTCTCAGATAGAATCATCTGCACACAGGCAGCCTCTTCTCTCTTGTATCAACAAGAAACATTTAAAAATCATTTATCATGTAAACATTCATAGACACTTTTAAAGAGAAGCTGAATTAAAAGCCCATGCCGCCACCTCATTTCCTCTGTACTGCCAGCTGAATGGCTTTGATTTTTCTTCCTCTCTGCCAGAGCTTGCGAACGTCATTGTGCACAGCGTGTCCTGATGAGGGGTCTTCCATGAAGTAGCAGCACCCCTCCTTTGGGAGAGTGGAGGAGAGGAGGGGCGAGGGAGCTGATGAAAGGGGATGGGTAAGAGCAGCTGTAATTTTGGGGCCACTTTCTTATGAGCTAAATCTGCCACTTTATTTCACCAGGTCTTGGACAGCAATAGTCACGGCCAAACTCCTTAGAAGGAGAAAGTGTCTTCAGAAGCCAGAGAAGCAGGGCCTGTGAACATCTCATTACAGTTGGATAGGGCAAGAGAGATCCTGAGTCAAGTTCAGTCCATGTGGGGGGGGGGAAGCTGTTCCCAACCTGTACTCATGGATCTCCTCTGAAAAGCACATAGCCGCAGCTAGCAGATTAGTACAGGGCAGGAACATCCTTCCAGAACATGGTCTTCCCGCTGGGACCAGGGGGGCAGGGGTCAGAAGAAGGGGATGCCTTGACACAGGAGAGAGGGAGCTAGAGTCAGTTGGCTTCCAAGTCACTTCCAGGATGCTCAGGGAATGGGGTCTGTGGGGTCTAGAGTGTCACTGACTGGTCCACGTGTGAAAGCACTCAGAATGCTGTCAAAGTTTGGAGCATCTCAGGGGTCCTTGGACCCAAGGATTTATCGGGAAGTGGCCTTTGCCAGTATCCCACTTGTAAATCTGTCTTGGAAAGAGGTACCTGCCCTCAGAAGGAATTCCAGGAAGATGAACAAAGACCACTGGCTGCCAGCTGGCTTCCAGGATAGAGGGGGACTCAGGCACTAGGGTCAACAGGCACTCACTGGGCATTTCACACATTGTGGTCTGGAGGCTCAGCTGGTGTCTAGATCCTACAGAAGGAGGCTCTGGCCATCCCTCTGGTCAGGATCAGCCTTGGTAGCTGGTTCTTGGTAAAAAGGGATAAGCTTTTGGCTATTGCAGAAGGGGAATGTGAAGGAGAAGCTGGGAGTGAGAATGTCCTGACTAAAGAGCCAGGTTCTTGCCACTGGGGGACAGACATAGGGGACTGGGATCCCATCTCCTTCCTCTATGGCTCCCACCATGGTCCCTTCAACTTAGCAACCAGGGAGCATGCCATCAGCTTACCTACTTCCTATATCGGCCGATGGGCTTCTGTAGACCCCAGTTCTCCAAAACACTTTGGTCTCACTGTTGAAATTGGTGCCATTGGGGAACACTGTGAGTCCCTCTTTCCCTTGGAATAATAGCCTGACCAATCACAATGGGTGGGCTCTGTTCTTTCATGCCCTCACTGTGCCTGCTCTGCTGAGTACCTGCTGTGTGCCAGGCACAGCACCGGGGGCTGAGAAGGGAGGCTGCTGTAGGTGTGATGCTCCCGGCACCCTCAAGAGCTCTGGTGAGCTGTACCCCAAGAGAAAGCAGCATTTCTCCCTCCCCTTAGAGTCTCTGTATTCACCCTGCATGGCTTGGGGACAGCATAGGCTCCTGTCCTGGCTACTGACCTAAGAGGAGCAGAAGTGATCAAAACTGCCGACCTGGGCTTTCCGAGTTGGAGCCCATTATCTGCTAAATAACTGCATTGATTCTATTGATATGATTTGTTAGATAAGGAAGGGGCTGAGCAGGGCCTGATTTACATGAAGATCCGTTAAAAGATTAACTTTAGTGGAGCTGGGAGGTTTGATGAATCCATAATGAATCAACCTGGCTCAGGGCTTCTGTGACTGAGGGCCAGTGACAACTCTGCAGGGAGGCAGAGAAAACTCCTTCAGTCTCCGTGTTTGGGGAGGAGAAACCCCAGATGTGGAGGCGTGGGAGTTCTGAATTGGATCGTTTTGTGCTTAGTTTCAGCGTATTAGCTTACATGTGACTTATAAACAGGAGCTTTTGTAGAATTGCAGAATCAGAGTGCAAAAGACCTGAGTGGTGTCCTCCTGGGAGGCAGGGTGAGATTGGATTTGGTCCTTAAATCTGGCCTATGTTTTAGTAATTTATCAGGGCAGTAAGGCCTTTTTTTTCTGCTCAGCAGGGGCATTTAGAATCGTGTTTTCCTTACTCAACATCCTGAGACGTCACTCCCACTTAAACTGTCCTGGATGAATCTTCTAGAAACAAAGCAACAACTTAGAGGCTGGAGGAGATGATGTTCCCATCCTCAAGGACAAGTGAGAGCTCCGGCAGGTGGGGGACAGGATATGTCTGAGCCAGGAAGAGCTGTTTATTACAACCCTGAAAATGAGCTTGGCCTGCTCTGATAAAAAATTAATACTGGGATGATGTCGACCTTTTGGGCTGCTTCCTAAGTGGCCCACAAATGTCAGAAAAGCTCCGTTCTTCTTTGTGCACTGTGAATTCCTGCACATTTAGTCACTCATCTTAAGAGATTAATGTTCAGCTATTTGGGTCTGGGGAACTTGAATGTAATATTTATAAGTTGATTGTGTGCCATTCAAACTTTGAAATTTCTATGGTTCAGAGAGAACTTCTCAAAGACTCTCTGATGTGGTTCTCACCAACATATCCAAGCTCTGGGAAGGTCTGCGGAGTCTAAATTAGACTGTGAAGATTTAGTACAGGGCTACACAATAATTTGCTTTAAGCTGTATAAATAGTATTTTACTTGGAAATTCATTGAAAGGAAGTTTTGAAGGTCAAGTCTCCCTCTACATTGAGTGCATATGTATTTAATCTTCAATCTCTGGTATCTTTTATAATCCTGAGTGGCTTGGCTTTGGAAATATTTTTAGCTCTGGGAAATTGAATGTCAATTTGAAAGTACTTTCCCCTGAGAGATCCCCTGCCGTCCACACGTGTGGTTCATCCCAAAGTAAAGAGTAATCCTAAATGATCCTCTGGGAAGGGTCAGCCATTGTTGATCATGTTGGTCCCCTGGACATTGCAGGTCTACAGAGATCAGCCCAGAAGTGCAATGAGCTCTGGGTTCCAGAGAGTTCTCTAGCTCCCTTGCCTCTCATCATTTCTTGAAACCACCCTTATCTGGGATTATGGATGGGCTAGGAATTGGAGAATAGACCTAAAGCACATCAAGGAGGATGCCATGACTCGGTGTCTAAGGAAAGCACTGTGCCTGCAGAAGCCCTGGCCTCAACCATCTAGAGGGACAGGGAGCCATTGGCTCTCCCCAGACCCTGGAGATCTGAGGGTCATAAGTGCTGTTGGAAACAACAGACTCAAGCAGGGCTCTGGGCGGGTAGTATGGGCTGCCTGACTGGTGATGTTGTCTCTCATGGCCTGGGAAGTAAGGTCTTAGGGCACAGGATACTTTTGGGTTCCCCTGTGGTTCCACCTAGCACCAAGAAACACTGAGGGGGATAACCTCTGTAAGCAGCTATAGTGAGAGCTTTGTGTGGGAGCCCTAAAAGAGGGAAGGAAAAATATTTACTACATGCCCTGCCACTTTCCAAACTTTGCCTAGGACTGGCCACCATATCAGAGATTTTGTAGCTCATGTAACCCTGTCCTGCTCCGTTACCTTGGTTGGCCTCCAGTCACACAAAGTCAAGCCTAAGCCCTTCTTCACACAGGATATAAGCCAGGGATCTCTGCAGAGGTGGCCCAGCCTCAATTCCAACCATGTCCCCCATCCTCCTAGGAGCCTTATTCTAAAGCCACCCTAAACTCTTGGCTCTCTTCCCTGGACATGCTTCCTTTTCTTCAGAGTTTCCCAACCCAAAAGGTTTCATGGGATTTCATCCCAAATCCGATTTTGTGTGCTTTGCATGTGGTTTTGTAGCAGGTCGTCAAATCCCCCCAGAGACCTCTGGCCCTGCACACTGTTGGACTCAGCTAGTCCTTAATAAATGGAATTTCCTCTGGCCTGCTCACAGTGACAACATACATCACCTCTGATTCTAAAGGAGAAGATTCCTCACTATCCTAAGATTTGTCAGAGTGGTTTTAGATTCCATTTGTGACATGGTGTTGTCAGTATGAGAGTTTGGGAGACAGAGTGACCTGGCTTCCTACCTGAGCTCTACCAGCTCTACCATACTCAAGGGTATATCCTTAAATAAGCTCAAACCTCTTTAAACATCATAGTGGATAAACAGAAGAGTAGTTACATGCTTGTGAGTTGGAATATGGTACTTTACATAAAGCCCTTAGTTCACCATACTGTTCATAGTAAGTGCTGAGTAAGTGGAAAATATTACCATGGTTTTTTCTGATGGTGGGGATGGGGATGGATAGTGGTGTTGGTGATGATGGAGGTGAGGAGGATGAGAGGGCTGGTTGTGATTGTCATGATAGTGGTGAGGGTGATGCTGACGAGGTTAGGGCATGGGGATGATGGTAAGACAGTGCAGATGGAGAGCACGGTGGTGTTGGCAGTAATGGTGGTGATGGTGGTGGTGGAGAGAGTGATGATGCTTATATAGTTGATGGTGATGATGACGATGGGGGTGTGGCTATGTGATGATGACGCTGAGTGATGGTGATGACGGGTGAAGGCGATGCTGAGGATGAGGGTGATGGTGACAGTGATGACCATAAGAAAGTGATGGCGATGATAAGATAGGAATGTTGGTGATGATGCCTGTGGCGGATCCACACTCTTTAGGTAACTTCATGCCCCTCTCGATGCTCTCGCTTCTTCCCTACTCCCCCCACCCCCACCCAGTATGAGGGGATGATGGCCACAGTGATGGTGGTGATGTTGATGGAAATGATGGCAGGGGCTGGTGGTGATGACGCTGTTGGTGGTCTTCTGCCACTTTGAGGTCTTCAAGCCTGTACAAGTCCCTCTAACACCTGACCAGTGCCAGGCTGCCCACTGCTTCCCTTCACCCTCTGGGTGTTTCCCTCTAGACACTGCCATCTCTTCTCAGTGGGCCAGTGAAAGCGCCATGTGAAGTCTTTGCCAAGCCCCTGAACTACGGGCGCCACCAGCTGCTTCCTGTTAGGCCTTCACGTGTCCTTGTGACATATTTTTATTGTCCGGTTAGAAGAGAATACTCCACTAGTTTGCAACATTCTCATTATATTCCCTTTATAACAATTTCTAAAGAGAATAAATATAAAATATTTCTCTGTATTGTGACAATATTTCAGCCTGACTTTAATATGCTGCATAGTTTTCCAACTCACAATTCTTCTAACCTTGTGATGACAGTTAAGAAATCTTCAGGCCTGGGGAAACATGTGGATAATGAGTTAGTAGAGACTCGGGGCACTTTATGAGGATTTGGGGAGAGCAGCTTTCTGCCAAATCAGAGGTACCTTCCCAGCAGCCCCAGAGCCTCCTTCCCACAGTTGTGTCTAAGCTCTCTGAAGTGTTGCCATCTGGACCCACCAGTAGCTGAGTCCTCACAGATCCTGGTCAGAAGGTTTGGTCAGCAAGAGCAGGAGGGAGAGCCCTTATCTAGATGGCTGTCCCAGAGCCTTACTCCAGAGGACCCAGGCAATAGGAGTCCAGCTTTCTAGAGTCCCCTGGAGTACAGCTGTCACCACACCTCCAGCCACAGGTCCATGGTGGGCCCAGATCCCTGCCTGCTGAGTAGACACCCTATAAAGAACTGGACTCCATACTGACACCCCTCTGGCAGATGTGAGGAGACATGTACAACTCTCCCTGAGGGCACAGCCACTCTGGCAAGGGTGACAGGCAATTCCACCTGCTGGTGGCCTCTGCTTTCTTCCACCATGGAGCCACTCAAGCACATTACCAGCTCTTTGTAGATCCCAATTACTTAGGTAAATTCCTGCCCCGGTGCCCTTTCTGGGCATCCATCCCCACTCAGTATGTTTGTCCTTCAGACTGCCCTGGTCCTTCCTGGCCTTGGAGGCTCAACTCTGTAGGCCTGGTCCAATCTCCAGCCATGGGAAATGCCTGTCCTCACACTGCCAATCCCTGAGCTCCCCGAGCCAAGCTGTCTGCTCAGGTGAGTGGATGTAGTCCTGTTGCTGCTCAGACCTTCAGACTCCCAGATGCCAGCAGGCTGTGACTATGCGCACTTGCACCCCTCCGACTACAGGATGAGGGACAGTGCCAGGTATGAATGGGCACTTTGGGAGTTCGCTGAGGATGGTGCCAAGGGAACAGCAGAGCTTTGAACCAAGTAACAGAAAGTACATAGTGTATATTGACCACAATCCCCTCTTGTTACTGTCTCTTGTCCTAATCCCCCTTCCCAACTAATCTTTCCTCTATTTTGATGTTTCCCCTCCTCCACTCTCCATGATAAAATGTCAATGGGCCCAATATTGTGCAGGTCTTGGACAGGTAACAGCAGCCACTGTGAGGTCATGAATGGAAGACAGTTTTCCAAAACACTCCTCTCCATCTTCTGGCTCTCACATTCTTTCTGCCCTTCATTCCCTGAGGACTCCCCATGGAGAGGGTAATAGAGATGTCCCATGTAGTACTGAGCACTTAACAGTCACTTATTCTTGCCACTTTGACAAGTTTTGAGTCTCCCCAGTAGTCATTGCCAACCACAAAAAGCAGCTTCTCTGATCAAAGTGAGAGCAGCATCTTTATGTCACGTCTCTGAGTGACATAAAGATAGTCACTCAGAGATCAATCCAATAAGTTTTTAATCCACTTAGCCAACCAATAGTAGCTTTCCCCTAGGGCCTATGACCTTCCCAACAACAGTCACCTTTGACCAAGGTTTCAGTACCAGGCATGAATTTCCTCCTGTGGAGCAGGTTTCAAATCCAATCAGAGAGCAGGTGGTTACCCTGATAACAATCATACCACTATTATACAGTGGGCACTTCTTGCCTGGCTGGTGGGGTAGCTTGCAGCATCCACTACTGGATAAGACTGTTGTTGGCTTTTCTCCCCCAGAAGCCTGAAGAGTACTTTCCAGCATTTGGACAACCAGCAAGCAGGTAGGGGGCTTCCAGCTAAATTCCCACTTGATTTCTCGGTGTGTGTGGCATCTCAGCAATCAGGTCTTACCATCTCACTCCAGTGGGCCACCAATTGCATTGGCAATAGCCAGTATTATTCTGAGAGCCTCAGAGACACCTCCACTCACTGGGAGGTGTCCCGTCCCTGGAACTATAATTTTCCTATAACAATCTGGCTTCTGGGAACAGCATTCTCTACCCATATAGGGTGCTTATGCTCAAATGCTTTTTAATATAAATTACATTTTTAATCAGCTAACAAAGAAGTAGGTTTCCGTACTGCTGTCCACATTATTGATTGCCCTTGGGATCCTCTGTCTCTGCCTCTGGAGTGCTGGGTGGGAGTGCAGGCAGGCTACCATGCCCACACAGCATTGATACGAGTCCTGAGGACCCAAACTCAGGTCTCTGTGCTTGCATAGCGCGCACTTTACCAAGAGAACCGTCTTGTCTTCCCAAGCCCTTCCTCTCTTTCTTTTAACCCTCTCTCTGCCCTGTGAGCTGAAACAGGACATCTCCAGAAAGAAGCCCAGAGATGGAAATTGCCCTCCCCAAGGTCACGGTCAGAATATGCAGAAGTCAGAATTCTGACTCAAGTCTGACTACACACTGGCACCTCAGAAAATCCACTCTGTGGTGTTGCAAACATGATTCAGAGGACTGGCATGGATGGAAGAGCAAATCCTGGGAGTGGTGGTGAGCCAGGCATGGTCCACACTCTGCATGCTGAGGATGGACGAGGGCACTGTTCACCATGAGGAGTCAGAGATGGCTGTAGGTTAGGAAACCTCTGGTGTGGGTCGGAGCAGGGCCGGGCTGGTGAGGAGCCAGGGCAATGCTCAGCCCACATCTTCTCCAGGAAGCATGAGCCTGAAGAACAGCCCCCAGGAGCCTCTGAGAAAGTCAGTCCTAAGCACCAGCTCTCTGCTGACTGAGTTCCCCCTGGTGGCCCTGCATCTCCTGTTATCTCTATCCAGGGCCCTTCTGTCTTTCAGCTTCACCAGGAGAGAATTATTTATGGACTTGTTTATGTCGCTCTCTACAGGAAATGCCCAGGCTGAACTCCACTGAGGAGACAGGTAGCAGTGAGAGAAGGAGCAGCCATTGTGTAAAGGCTGTGTACCAGGCCAGCTCCTGAGAGTCTCCAGACCCGGCAGGACTCCAGGCCCAAGGGACTCATCACTTCAGAAGGAAACAGCCTCTCTCCCTCTCACTACCAAGGATATGATGATCCTGGGTTCCCCTGCCAGGGGGCACGCAGTCCCTAGTTCATATCCTGTAGAACCCAGACTGCCTGCCTCCCCCTGCGGTCTCTTTGGGAGGAACTCCACAGGAACTAGGCGAGCCAGAAGGCATGTGCTTACACCAATAGGCTGGGAGGTTTTTAGATAAGGAGAGTTGGGGGAAGAAGGGCTGATGTGCCCACCTCCTACCTGGGCACCTCCTGAGCCAGACCCTTGGCCTCTTCAGCAGGTTGGAGCATTGTACCACCCTCATTTCTTTTCATTGGCAGTCTTCCCGTTGTGTCTTTTGAAGCTGGGGCTTCTGAGAGCCACATGGGCTTTAGAATTGCTCACTTGTGCCCAGGGTATATGTGTCTGATGCATTGTGCACCTTGTAGCTGAGGTTCTCAGGAACCACCCAGAAGCTTCCTGATGCAGGATCCTTGTTGGAGCCTGCTTTCCAGGGAAGGCCAGGCCCAGCAGAGCCAGCAACAAGGAGGGGTCCCTTCACACTCAGGGAGAGGAGAAACTATAGATGCACACAGCCAATGCCTTGCTGAGCCCCCAGAGAGTATTACTGAGTGAAGAAAGCCAGTCCCCATGGGCTACAATACGGTAGGATTCCATTTAGATAATATTGTTGAAATGACAAAATTATAGAAACAGAGAACAGATTAGTAGCTGCCAGGAGCTAGAAAGAGGGGGTTGGGGAGGTGTGGTGGCTCAGAGGGTGACAGGGACTTTGTAATGAAAGTACCCTCCACCTTGACAGTCCCAATGTCATCCTACAAGGAGGCTTACTGGTCCTGTGATAGCTGCCAGCCTTGCTCTATCTCAATGTCTGCACCGCAGAACCAGCCTTCCTGGCCATGGAAGGGTGGCACTACAGGCTGCCCTCACCCTGCACCCCAAGACACTGCCTAGCCTTCCCCTGGGGCTTCTGCCCTCCCTCTCTTTGCTCTATGGTGGAGGGATTTCCATAGTCTTGTGTATATTCATAGCTGGATTCTTTCTCTAGTGACGGTTGAATGGTGGTGACCAGATCTTTGTCCCCATTCTAAGGACTACAAGAGGCAGGAGCCATGAAGAAATGAGCAGAGGAAGATTTCCCCCTGAGTCCTAGACTCTGCATGGGCATTTTGGCCAGGGATACATTGATACATTGTGTGTGTGTGTGTGTGTGTGTGTGTGTGTGTGTGTGTGTGTGTGTGTGTCTTATGGTAGGCATCTGAGTTGTTCACAAATAGAATTATACCATTCATTCATCCATCCACCCATCCACTCACTCACAGATGCCCTGGAGCACCCACTGTATTCTAGGGCCTCCCTAGGCACTGGGTGCTCTATACTGAGCATGAGTAGACGTATGTTTGATCTGTTTGTATTACTGTCACAGAATTGCTCAGACTGAGGGATAGATAAAAGCCAGAAGTCAATTTCTCAAGGTTTTAGGAACTGGGAAGTTCAAGGTCAGCACTGACATCTGGTCTATAGAGGACCTTCTCCTTCCATGACAGAAGGCCAAAGGGCAAGCTAGCTTGTGGCTAGGTGAAGCCTCTTTAGCAAGACTCTCCATTTCATTCATGAGGGAGGGACCTCTTCAGGCTGTCTGTGGCTGACCTGTGCATTGTGGAGCCGCACGAACCTAGCAGCTTGCTCACAGCTTAGTATAGAGACCTAACCCCAAATCTCTCCTTTCTCTCTGTCATGCATGAACTGCGGCAAGAAGCCTTTATTCTAAAGGCTGGAATCCCAGAGTTCCAGAGTTTCAAGTCTGGGATTCCAGAACCTCTCTGGGAATATTTGCCCTGGACCCAGCTTGGCTCCTACACAAGACCATGCCATCCATGTTGGGAAGCAGAGCTACTGGCCTCCCAAGGGCCAAGATGTCTCCTTCCACCTCTAGGGAAGGATTGTCATGGGCTGCAAGAAGCATGTCAGGACCAGAGCAGGGGGCAGGGAGTTCTGTGTGGTATGCCAGAGCCTACAGATCAGAAGCAGTGAAGGAGGCCTGCTGCTCAGCTCTAACACAACCTCACAGCGTCGGTCATTCCCTGCCAAGAATACTGGTCTCAGAAATGCCCCTCGGCTGCCAGGGAGCTCTCTACGTAGTCTGGGCAGCCCGAGGGTACCAAGCAGGAGGAGAGGTGCTGCAGGCTGAGACATAGTCATAGGCTATGGTCTCTTTCCTTGAAACTACAGAGTCCTGACTTCCACACAGCTATGTAGGATTCTCCAGCCTCCAGTGTCTAGGGAAAATTCTAGAGCTCTGGCAGGTTGGGCTGTAAACCCTCCCAATCAAGTGGGCAGGCTGGTGGCCTCTGGGGTCTTCCTCTATCTGTAGATGGTGGAGGCCTGGGAGCCTTCTGAGGGAGGAGTAGATGGCCTCAGGGGGTCCCACCCCACTAGAGTTTGGAACTTTTCCCCTAGCTCCCTAACTCATAAGGTACATGGAGAAAACTCCTGGGACTCAGCCCTGGCTCAGCTCAGGCCTGGGCATCTAACAGGCCAAGTCACCTCCAGCTTTAGAAGATGTTTATTTTTTTTTTAATTTGAGAAAAAGAAACAAGAGAGAAGAGAAGAGAGAAAGAGAGAGAGAGAGAGAGAGAGAGAGAGAGAGAGAGAGAGACTAAGAATGGGTGCTCTAGGGCCTCCTGCCTCTGTAAACAAATCCAGACACATATACCCCCTTGTGCATCTGGCTTTACATGGGTATCGGGGAATCAAACCCAGGCCCTCTGGCTTTGCAAGCAAGTGCCTTTAACTTCTGAACCATATTAATGCATAACCTCTCCTGTATCTTTGCGTCCTGGAACACTGTTGGGGCTGGGTCTCTATGGGGTAGAGGGGAAGGAGGGATACTCAATGTGGTGGGGAGCTGAGGTCTCCATAATCCAAGAGTGGGATGTAGGGAAGTGACAGAGCCTAGAAATGAAGGTGGAACCCTCAATTCATTCAGGTATAGCAGTGTGTGGGTTCTGACCAGTGTGCCAACTTGCTGGAAGCCAGGAAGGGACAGGCCACGTCTACACTGCAGAAATATCTTTCCAGTGTCTCAGCCCCAACACAGTTACCAGGCCTGCCCAAGTGGGCCAAAACCAGAAGTGAAAAACAAGCATTTTCCTGTGGGAACCAGGGCAGGTTTGCTGGACAGGAAGAGGCCCAGGAGAGGCCCCTCTTTGTCCCAGACTCAGAGCCCTTGTGGTGTGTGAGAACTAAAGGAAGAGAAAGAACCCAGCCTCCTGGGGGCCAAGACAGGGTCTCTGAGGCGCTTGCTCAGTCTGCAGCTTCTCATCAGGTCTCTTCTTTAGTCAAAGTGGCAGGGGGAGGGCAATAGGCTCTAAGGGCCCTTCATGGAAGCACCTCTGGAATTTCCTGAGCCAGTCCTGGCAGACCTATCTCCGGGTGGAAGGAGGAGGGAAACGGGACAGCAGGTGGCCTGGGGCATTTCCTCTGCTGGGCTTCCACGCCTGTGCCTGTAACTGGCACATCGGCCCCAGCGTAGGTAGCACCCACTGAGAGTGGGGCCCAGGCCCTCCCATAGGAGAGGTCTGAGGTCTCTGCTCACTACCTAGTGGAGAAGAAATATTGATGATTCAGAGCCTCGAGCCCATAGGACACTCTCCAGACTGGTCAGCAAGCAGGACCCTGGCTTCATCTCCAGCTTCCCTGGTGCCTGAGCAGGCCAGTGGGGCCACAGCAAGGAAGGGGTCTGCCTGGCAGGCCTGTCTGTGGCTGGGAGGAGCTGTTTACTGCTGGGAAGGCCCAGAACGCAGGGTGAGCTTGCATCTTCACACTTTGATTGATTGCGCCCTTCAGAGCGGATGTATTTTTTAATAATCTGTTTCCAAAATTAGCCTTTCTCTGTACAGCAGCTGTCACAAACAGCATGAGGCGCACTTTTTTTTTTTTTACCTGTCAGAGGTAGATGTTTGCCTTCTCAAGAACAGCAGATGAAGGTGTGGCCCCTGGGTCCCAGCACCTTGGGAGCTAAAGTCTGGTCCACCCTCTAGGGATGGAGCAGAATGACAATGTCAACCTCACTGGGTCTCCTCTTGTCCTTGTTCAATGCAGCTTGGGAGCCAAATGACCCTCTTCTTAACTTGTTTCTCTCGGCTGCAAAACGCCATGGTTCGAGTTGCTTCGTGCAGCTGTTCCGAGATTAAAATAGATAATAAATACAGTAGGCGCTCAGTGAGTGGTGGTGTGGTGCTCTGTCCTTTTGTCTTCCTGGCCACTCTGGAAAGCTGCTTCTGCCTCAGATGTGCTCATCCAGCAGGTGCAGGCGTCCCACTGTCTTAGTCCCAACAGCCTTTGCATGGGCCTCAGAAACTCCCCTGCTGCCTCTCACACCATCCCCAGCTACTCAGCTTCTGTGGGCTCCTGGATTCCTCCTACAGCCAAGACTTCTGGTGCTCGAGTTTTCTATTTTTGCTGTTTATACTTCTAAGCAGTCGGTTCTTTCTGCATTCCAAAGCAATATTGTGTTCAGCGTTGCCTGTGTTTGTTCAAACCACTCCCTGCTCCCAGCATGCTAATGTGGCCCCTGAGGGCACACTGACACTTTATTGAAAAACTACCAAGAATGCTCATATCTTGTCAGCTTGAGAAGCGAGTGCTGATCCAAAAGTGGCTACTGTGTGTGCTGACAGGACTGGGCCACTCCTGAGGGGCAGGGTCTCAAGAGAGGGCCCTTCCTGGCTGAGCGTTAGTAGTTGGCACAGGCGTTGGAGAGATGGCTCACTTAGGAACGCTCTTGCCATGAGGACCTGAGTTCATATTCCTAGCACCTATGAAAAAAGCTGGGGTGCTGCTGTGTGCCTGTAATTCCAACAACGGGGAGGCAGAGACAAGTGGGTCCCCAGGGAAGCTGGATAGCTACATTTGCCAAATTGGTGGACTCTGGGTTCAGTAAGAGATCCTAACTCAATAAATAAGGTGGAAAGCATCTGAGGAATCTTCCCAATGTTGACCTCTGACCCCCACACAAAAGCACACACATCACCCACGTGCATATGAGCACACATACACATACAAAAAAAAAAAAAAACAAGAGAGAGGTAAACCTGGCAGGAGGGCCATGTTGAGTACCCACTGGGTCTGGGTGGGTTGGAGAATGAGCCTGAGGAGCTTGTGGAAGAGAAGGGTTTCCTGGAAAAGGGTCCTGAACTGAGCTTCAAAAAGATTCAGATTCAAGCTGGGCGTGGTGGTGTAAGCCTTTAATCCCAGCACTCAGGAGGCAGAGGTAGGAGGATCGCTATGAGTTCAAGGCCACCCTGAGACGACATAGTGAATTCCAGGTCAGCCTGGGCTAGAGCGAGACCCTACCTCGAAAAACCAAAAAAAAAAAATAAAAAAATAAAAAAATAAAAAGATTCAGATTCAATCTGGACTGGTGGTTCACACCTATAATTCCAACACTCAGGAGGCTGAGGTAAAAAGATCACTATCCATTCAAGGCCAGCCTGAGCTACAGAATGCATCCTAGGTCAGCTTGGGCTAGAGTGAGGTCCTGCTTCAAAAAAAAACAAGGGGGGGTGGGCTGGAGAGATGGCTCAGCGGTTAAGGTACTTGCCTCCAGTGCCTAAGGCCCCGGGTTCAATTTCCAGTACCCACATAAGCCAGACCCACAAGGTGTTGGCCCTGGTGTGCTCTCTCTCTCTCTCTCTCTCTCTCTCTCTCTGCTTGAAAATGAATAAATAAAATATAAAAAGGGGGGTGGGGAGACTTCACACTAGTTTAAGGAAAAAGAGTTATCACCAGTCCAGATAGCCTGCTCAGAGTCTTGTCGTCAAAGGGACGGCTGGGGGACACAGCCCTGTGCAGCTCTGTACTTTCAACACCAAATTGCAGCCTGTCCCCCTAGGTTCTGCCCCAGCTCTTCTACAAGTATGGGTTCCACCCACACTGCCCGCCCACTCCCATGGCCCACCCCTAGGGCCAACTAAACTGAGCAGAGTCAGGGCACAAGGGAGCACTTGACTTTATAAATTCCAGAGAACCAATCCTTGCCCAAGTCACCCTCCAGTCCTCTCTCCGGAACCCCTACCTCTGTGTTCCGAGGACCCCCCAGGACTTCCCCATCTTTATCTCTTGTGTTTCCGTGGAGAAGTGCTGACTGCTTTGTTTTTCCCTTCCTCTTTGTGAAATCCATCTACATCAAAGCGAGATCCCTTATGCTCAGCTCTCAACAAGGCCATGGTGATTAAGCACTTAAATTGATTAATCAAATTTCCTGCGATGAGAACTACTGTCACTCATTAATCTGAGCGGGATTATAAATAAGAGATGGCAGATACAGGAGGCAAACATGTTGGCAGATGGGCAGGATATCCAGAATCACAAGTAGGTGCCTGCTTCCTGGGGGCTTTAGCAGTGGGCAGCCCTGGGACAGAGCTTTCCTAAAGACAACATTAGACTGAGATTAAAGTATCCCATTTTAATAAAGAACTACACCAGGGGAAGAACAGCCTGTGAGGGTAGGGGGCACAGGCTGCATACCAATCACCTGGCTGTGTGTGTGCACGTTGAGGGGTGGCTCCAATAATTGAAGCAAATTGCCCTCAAAATTGTCCACCAGGTGAGAATATAGGCTTGGTGGTCAGATCAGCTCTGGTTCAAATTCTGCTCCCATTGCCTCCTAGATGTGACTTGCTGAGGTTCTTGAGCCCAAGATGATGCTAACCCTGACCTTGACCTGAGCCTTGCCTCAACACTGGTGAAACATGCATGTCATTGCTCCCCATCCACTGGGTGGTTGTTCACCTTAGATACAGTAATGTCTGTGAGGTGCTTTTCGTCTTGTCTACAGAGTTATTGAAGCCTGTTATAAGCCAATACTGAGTTGGCAGTTAGAGATATACAAAGACTAAGACATGTGTGATCCCTGCCCTCATTGGGCTGGTGTTCTGGTGGGGAAGACAGGTATTAAGACTAAAGAGCTATGGAGAAGGGCCATTACCCCAGCCTTCCCAGGGACCATATTTGATATTGACCCTATGAACCCAGCTACATGGATATCTCTTCTATCATTAGTGTTTACCTGTAGTTCCTAGCCTGGGACACTGCCTGGTTTCCGGACTTCATAGACATTGGTAGAATTGTCACTTACAGCTCAGTGAACTGCTTTCCCCACTCAGGTCAAAGCCCCCTACCCTCCGTACCACCCCATTCCAGCCCTGTAGAGTGGTAGGAACAGAGGTCTCTAGCTGGCAGCCTGTGTATACTTGGGATTCTGTGTGACGATCTACCTGATGCCTCCTTCCCACTTCCCTGGGCCTCTCCAGAAAGGGACCAGGTAGCTTCAGCCCCAGCGTAGCATCCAGCCCAGAGCAAGTGTTGGCAGGTGCATATGAGTTAGCAGATGCTGAGCAAAGGTGGCTTGGGAGCGTGCTGAGATGCTGGCAGCGGTGCAAGAAGAAAGCACGTAAGGTCAAGTGCCTCCAGTCCTAGGCACCACACCAGCATTTTCTGGAGATACTGTCTGAGCCTCCTTCAAACAGGGTGCTCCTGCTTGGCATACAGCCCTGAGGGAAACAGATGGGCAGCTGTGCTTACACAGTGTAGGGGTAGATGGACTCTCAGAACAGAGGGTGGGGCCTTTCTGGATGGGCTGAAGCATGAGCTGGGTTGTATGGCTGTGGCGTTTGGGAAAGAAGGGAGAATACAGTTTCTAGATAGGTATCTACACCTTTCCTGTCATTTATTTACACCTCCTGGCATCCTGTGCAGGGTCCTACACAGCTTCTGTGGAAGGCCCCCATAAGCAGGCCAGAGAGGGGAGACTCCACCTCCTCCCTACTCCTCTGCCTTGATACGGGACCAGGGAAATGCCAGGATGGGTCTTGCTGGGCTTACACATGGTGATCAATCCAGAAATCAGGAGTCAGGAGAGCCACCCTCTTCAGGCCTCCCAGAGAGGTACCAGAATGTTTAAGCCTGGGCAAGGCTGAGGGGGTGGAGTCAGAGTCCTTAACTTGGAGGAAACCCTGGTGCTTGGTGAGATTAAAACTATCACTCCTGGCTGAATTGGGCTCTTGCATGGGTTTGCTAAATATTTAAAGACTCCTTATTAAAAGAGTTACCATCTTAAAAATGTTAGCATATCATCTGTCTTGTTCTTTCTCTTGTGTGGCCTCTAGGCTATGTCTAAGTGTCCCAGCCAAAGACAACCTCTGCCCTGTGACCCAATACCACCTCTAGTTTCTTTTAAGAGCCCATTCTGTGCCTAGCTTCCCTGGGTGCTCAGGTATCTGGTAGCCTAGCCTAGGCCTCTGCAGTTCCAATGGCTTCTGCATCAGTCTGGAGCATTTTGTGGGATTCATGGCGGCGGGGGGGGGGGGGGAGGGGTGATGAGCTGCAATCCACGGACTGTCACTGTGCTTTGCTCAGCCCAGGGTGCTGGCTGCTGTTCCCCTCCTCCCTGATTTCCTGACCAGGCCAAGAAGGCCATAATCATAATCAAGCAGGACCCTGGTCCTGCAGCAAGGGAGCCCCCAACCCAGGGAGGAGACAGGGAAGTAGCTTTGGAAACAGGGATGGCTGTGAGGAGACCCCCAAGACATGCACATCAAAGTCAGCCTGGGAGAATTAGACCTGGCTTAGAGCAGAAGCCAGTGAAAGAACAGGATAGGTTGGGACCTGGTTAGGGTTAGGATAAGGTTAGAGTTAGGGTTAGGGTTCCGATAGGATCAGGGTTAGGTTATGGTTAGAGTTAGCAGTAGGATGAGGTTAGAGTTTGGGTTAGGTTTGAGTCAGAATAGGGTTATGATTAGGTTTGGGTTACGTTAGGGTTAGGTTAGGGTTTGGGCTAGGTTAAGGCTAGAATTAGTGTTTGGGTTAAGGTTAGGTATTTCAGCAGCTTTCTGAGGATGAATCTAAGTTCTCTGAGCACAGAAGAGGGGCTTCCCTCCAGGCCTCCACAAAGAGAAACAGATGCAAAACCCCAGTGCTCCTTAAGCAAGCTGCTCCTCGTCTAGTATGCACTCAAGAAGTGCTCCAGTGTGGCCCTGGGCTCTGACTATATAGAAGTGGGCATGACACAGAAAATGGGCCTGACTAGGCAAAACAGTGTCACAGAGGGAGTGACTGGAGTCAGCATACTCCAGCAACCTCCTCAGCATGGCCCCATTGTTGTCCACCTGTCAGAGGGGCTTTCGGGCCCAGGATGAGAGAGAGGAGCCCTTGAAGGACTCTGTGCTCTCTAGGATCAGGAGCTCTGTATGAGCTGGGCAGGTGGGTCAAGAGGAAAGGACCAGAAAGTGAATACTGGAGAAGGGCTGAAGTATATGGAAACAAGGCCTGGGCTCCCACATGGAAGATTACAGAGTGCTAGGGAGAGAGGCAGAGCCTGTGGAATGATCCAAGCAGCTGCTATGATCAGGATCTAGGAAGACCCCCAGAGCTGGGGGGTTGGCACTACTTGTGGGGAAAGAAAGGCTGTGGAGTTGGGTTTGAGTCAGGGCTAAAGGGTAGCTAGCCAGGAATGCCCCCTGCTCCAAGGAGCATAAGGCCTGCAGGGTATAAACTGCCTAGTGACACTGGGCCTGGGTGGGAGGGCTTAGCTATCCCCTGGGCTAGTGGGCACAGGCATGTCACACTAGAGGACAGAGAGAAAATGAGGACAGGTGGTGCGGGGCCAGGACACTGCTTGACCTTCAGTCATACCCTCCCTGTCTTGGAAAAGTCTGGCTTTCAGTTTGAGTCTTTCTGATAGTCTGTGGCCATTTCCTAGGGGATGAAATTTTCCATTTGTTTTAAGTCCTTTTGGCCCAGGTTGGGGACAGATGCCAGGAGGTGTTACCTGGTCAGCCTGGATTGGTACACTCAGGAATCGGATGCTATTACAAAGACCTGGTTCTTCCACAGACTTGGGTCCCATCTTGGTCACAAGCATAAGCTTGGAGGTGGCTGGGGCAGCTTGAGCTATCTTGTCCTGTATATAGAGAGCAGGAAGGAATCAGGTGGGCGGGTGGACAGGCCCAGCCATCCTTTTCTGCCCCAAACACTTCCCAGCTCCACACCTACTCACCTTGCTGTCGGCAAGAGTTAAGTTTTAATGAGAAAAGAATTTCTCTCTGGAATATTGAGTATAATTAAAACTCTGCTGTGAAAAAAAAAGATAGAAAAGAAAAAAACAAGTCTAGCAAACATTGGAAGTGCTGGAGGAAATGAAAACGTTAAAGTGAGACCCCCGCTTTGCTCTCCCTACGACATGGATTATTAAGTTGGTTTGAAAAAGTTCCTATTAAATATTTAAATATTTCATTAAATATTCATCATCTCAAAAATTGCTTCCTAACAGATCCTTAGGTAAATATAACAATATTTGATCACAAAAGCTGCTCAGCCTGGCAGAGGCTTGTGAGGTGAGAGGCTGTCTGGGGCTCAGATCCCACGGGTGTGGGAAGTCCCACTCAGAGAGGAGGAGGCTGAGAGGGCTAGAGAGGAGACAGGGCTGTGCCACACTATGGTGAGGGACCTGGCTAACCACAGACTTGCCCTTGTGGTGAATAGGCCTCTGATACATGAAATAACAGGTGCAGGTCATGTGACTATGGTCCAGTTTGGGAGCTGAACCCAATGTGGGCTGGGCTGAAATAAAACCCAGTTCCTGCTGGGGGCCGTGAGTGGGACATTTCTCTAGGGTTTCGTGGAACTCGACATGTAGCTCCACTTCATCTTGCCAAAACAGACCACACACAGTTTTCTGTGGGCAGGACCTGTGGTGCCTCCACCTCTGTTTTTCCTCCCTCCCAAGGTCAGTGCCAGCATTTTCGGAGGGCCCTCAACTTGCTAGGTAGTGTGCATGTAGCGGTGAGGGCTGGCCCATGAACTATAGGATGTTTGTCTGTGCCCTAGGCCTCCACCCATGACATGCCAGGACCACCCAGCCTTCCAGCTTATGCCCACCAAAAATAGCCCAGATAATGCCCATTCTGGGGAACAGAAAAGCACTCTATAGGAAGGCACCTGCAAATGCTGGTACAGTGCACAGAAAGTGGGCACAGACCTTGGAAAGGCAGCTAGATGGTGTGAGCCCGCTTTGAGCTGGCAAGCTTCATGAGTGGGCATCAGGACGAGCTCCAGTGATTGGGATGAATGATTGGCATAGCACTGGGCAGTGTTCCCAGTCTCTTTCCTGCTAGCCTTAGTGCCCTGGTCTCTACTGCCCTCCCACTCTGCACAACGGTTTCCTATCCTCAGCCTGCAATACACCCCCCAGAGCCTCTTCTCCATATCAGTAATGAAGTCACCCAAAACCACATTGGGCTTCCACTGAGTCTCCCTTTCCACCCAGCAACCCCTCTCACTCATGCCTTATGAACCCCACTCAGTGCTTGTCCCAGCCTTGGACACCAGGATGAGTGCCAGACCACCAGAGGAGACCTGTTGCTTACTCACCTCCTCCCCACACCACTGGGACCATAGAGCAGTCCTCCCTGGGTCTCAATCCTCTACTAGATAGTGAGGACCAAACCTTGCTTTCCCGGTGGTCCTCCCAGCCTTGCATCAGGGCTGTTTGACCTCTGAGTAGTTTTACAGGTCTGTACATCCCCCCTCCATCCTGGGGGCCACCTGTGGAGGGCAGGAACCCCATCAACTCCTTGTCTTCTTCAGGATGGAGAAGATGGTCTCCAAGGGACCCCTAGACTGGGTTTGAGTGACTCTCGACTGCATCCCAGGCCCATGGTTACCACTGAAAAGACAGAAGCCCTTCTCTGCTTCACATAATACACACACTTGGGAGCAGAGGAACTCTACTGTTCACCCAAGGCCACACTGCAGTAAAACCAGATTCACACACAGGTGGGTCCAACCTCACATCTCATAACAGACCACATGTGCCATGAGTCCTTCTAGCAGATGAGCAGGGTCCCCTCTGCCCCTGCCTCCTTCTTCCTCCTCAAATCCACCCTGGGTGATTGCAGAGCAGAGAGGAGATCTGGGTGCCCGCGTTCAGCCCCCCTTCCTCTTTTCCTTCTCTGGGAAAATTCTGGGGTGAGGAGGAAGCCATGAAGATGGATCCCCCCAGTAGCAGACACAGGCATGGGAGTCCTCTGTGCACAGCTGATGAATGGCACCTGCTGCAAGAACCGCCTCTCAGCTCCCACAGACAGAAGGCGGGACATCCAATGCTTCAGTGGGTCTGGAATGCGCTTGAGCCTGCGTCCTGGAGGAAGGGCCATCTGCCAGGGAGAAACTGGTCTCCAAGCGGGTGCTCAGCTGAAGTTCCCTGCTGAGGTACTCTGCTAGGTGCCCAGGCTGGATGGCAGGACAGAAGCAAGGTGAGCGCCAGCCCTCCTGGGAAAGGAGGGCAGAGCCTGTCACAGTTGATTATACTGCTGGAACAAAATACCACCAACTGGCTGGCTTATAAACAAAAGAAATGCCTTTCTCTAGCTGTTCTTGAGGCTGCAAGGCCAAGGCCAAGGTTCTGGTAGATTCAGTATCAGGTGAAGGCTAATATCTGCTTCCTAGAAGGTGCCATCTATACCCTCTCATGATGGAAGGGCCCAGGCCTCTGTGCTTCAGGACAAACACCCTATTCAAGAGCTCCACACTTTTGAACTAGTGACAACTCACAGGCTCCTGATGTGTAAGTTTTGAAGTCTTGTGCATTCAGAGGACAGGCTCCTCAGGGCAGAGCTGGGCCACCCTGAGCCTAAATGCTCTGTGACAGCCCTCAGCCATTTGCACACACAGTAGGAAATGGCACCAAGTATAGAAACAAAATATTTCCCTAAACAGAACATTCACCTATGTCAAACACTGATGTCAATATAACCCGCAGGGCATCATGGAACAGGGGCTGGGAAGGGGTCTTGGGGCTCAGGGCAGCTTACTGGGAGCCTCACTGAGTAGGAAACATAGTGGTTTGCAGGTGTTTAAGGAAAACAGTAGAGACTGATCCTGAGAGTGCAGGCTACACCCGCAGGTCTAGACAAGCAAGTGAAGAAGCCAAAGGTACAGGCCTGGACCCCCATCGAGGTGGGGCTCCAACTTCTTATCTGAAGCTGCACCTGACATGTGACATTTTCTGATGTGTGGTCCCTGACACTCATCAAGGAGGTAAGAGTCGAGGAGAACAACGGATGAGACAGACAGGCTCTCGTGGGCGTGGGCGTGGGCATGGATGCCAGCAGGAAGCCAGAGGCCTCAGACTTCTTCTCTTTTGAGAAGACTCAATTTCCTCACCTAGGAAATTGTGAGGAAATGCTGGCCCTGTACTCAGAGGAGCTACCAGGGAGAAAGGTCTTTTTTTTTTTTTTTTTAGCTTAAGACTATTCTAAGGAGTGAGAGAGGGAAGGAAGAGAGGGAGAGGAAGAGGAAGAGAGGAGGACAGAGAGAGTTTGAAAGGGGAGACAAACAGAGAGGGTTTTGCGCATGTCTATGTGTGTGGTGTTCATGTATATGTGTGCTTGTGCATTTATTTGTGTGTGCAAATGTTGGGCCCAGGTTAACATTTGTATCTTCCTAGATAGCTCTCCACCATATTTTTTTGAGACAAGATCTCTTTAAAACTGGAACTCACAGATCCTGCTAGCCTGGCTGGCCAGTGAACCCCTGGGATCCTCCTATCTCCACCTCCCCAGCCCTGGGATTAGTTTCATACCACCACACCTGGCTTTTACATGAGTTATAAGAATCAAACTCAGATCCTCATGCTTGTGTGGCAAGTACTTTATCAGCTGAGCCATCTCCCCAGGCCCAAGAAAGGTCTGCCTGGCACTAGCAGCCTGTGCTTGTTTGTGTCCTGGAGTTCCACCCACCTGTGTGTGAACCTGGGTTCACTACCACACTATAACAGGTACATGGAGGATGAGGTACATGGGCGAGAGGGAGCAGAGGTCAGGTTTAAGTTCCAGCTCCATCACCCTGTTCCCTCGAGGCCTGGTGTCCTATTGGGGAAGAGAGGGCTAAGGGTGAGGCTCACTGGCCAGCCCATTGGAGGTCACCATCCAGCAAACTTAGATCTGAATCCCTGGTAACGTGGGCACATTCTAAGCCTCCCCAGGGCATGGGGGTCCCATCTGCCAAGTGGGTGAACTAATTCCCTCCTGGAAAGGCTGCTGTGAGGACTGCTCAGGTGGTGCATAGCCAGTATGCAGTGACAGTTCCTTAGGTGTTGGAAGCTCCGTGATCCACAGCCCAGAGAGACTCAGAAAGGCGTCATTAAAATATCCGAACACAGATAATGTGATGTCATCATTTCTGCAGTGGATGTCTGTACCTCTGGTGTGGAGGGAAGGCAAGCTATGGCTCCTGAAGCCTATGCCTCCTAAGCAGCCCCGACAGAGAACCAAGACAGGTAGGATTGAATGACCAGGTGCTGTGGGCTGTGAGCCCCACCCCTTTGCCACCTTGCCTGTGAGAGTTGACACCACCTCACACAGGTTAGCAGCATATTGGATTTTAACACTGCTGAATGGTTGCAGGTGATAGGAAACCTACTTTTTCTCCATTCTATACATCCAGAAAATTTGTACCACACGTAGCCTTCGTGTCATTACACACTTTAAAATATTGCATTCTCTCTACCCGGAGCCTGCAGACCCATCCCAAGGCATATAAAATGTAGGAGCAAGGGGGATCTCACCATGAAGAGCTGAGCCCCCTGCCCCGCCCCTGGGAGGCTGCAGGACACTGTTATTTCCCCAAGGAGGCCGGGGAAGACGCCAGTGCTGGAGAAGTAGGTGTAATTACAGAGGCCCCGGGCAGGGCACAGCTTTAATGCATGTAGGATCTATAGCTAGCCAGAAGTGCACACAGCTGAATCCCAGAGTCTCATGTCCACTTCTCTCTCACAGGCTTCAGGTCCCAGGAGACCAAGCCCCCTGCCTTGCACCATTAAAGCAACTAGTCTGTCCCCACTTCGCTGGTCCCTAGCTCCAGTGGAGAGCTACTTGCTTCCTATCTGAAGATTATACCTCTCACTGAGGCTCTGCTGTTAGCAGCAGGAGGGCTTGGCAAGCAGACTTTTAGGGCTCTAGATCGCAGTACAGAGCAGGGAACAACTTCTCCGCCTTGGCACCCATAGGGGCATCTTGGCTCTGTCCTAAGGCCACAGAGATAGTCTGAGCCACTATTTCCTCCTGTTTTTTTCTGGCTCAGACTTTTCCCAGAACATTTACTGTGTCTGTGCTAGGTCTAGAGAGGTGAGAGAGAGAGAGAGAGAGAGAGAGAGAGAGAGAGAGAGAGAGAGTAGCAGGAGACCAGATCTCTTTGAGAAATGCTGAAAGTGGGGAGACACCTCCATTTCTTCCTCCACAAGGAATACTCCACATGCATCTGGGCTCTGGGCTGGGCTTTGACAGTTTCAAGGCCTTCAGAGCTCAGTGGATGGAGAGTCACCAGCCGCACCAGCCAAGCCATGGATGCCCTGCTCTCAGCTGTCTTGGGTCCCTTCATGCTGGGTCCCAACTCCAGGGCCCTATCCAGAAGCTCTTCTGTGTCTGATGTGCAGACCCAGGACCTGTGGACCCATGTGAGTGGGTACCAGATTTGCAGTGAGGAAGTCTGTAGAAGGTTAACTCCCCCCATGAAAGGACCCCCTGGCAAAGTATAGAGAGAGAGGACCCAACAGAGGCAGCTTTGCACCAGGGCTCAGCCTAGACTCCAGGTGGGCAAAGCCTGACAGGAAACCCAGCAAGAAAGGCCAACCTATGTCCTACACACTTCCAGCACTTTCAGCAGGGCCCCCTCATGACTGGTACTCAGCACATGTTATCAGCTGGATGGGCAGACAGGTGGGCCCGTCCCTCTAAGACCTCAGCAAACTGCTCAGGCTCCCATCTGCCCTGCTGGAAGGGTGGTTGTACTCAGGCAGCTTCTCAGGGACGCGGTAGAATATGTTGCTGAACCTGGACAGTGTGTGTTTCTTATTGTTTGTTTGTTTTAATTGAGTTGCGATTCACATAACGTAAAATTACATTTTTAAGTCAACAACTTAGGGGCATTTAGTACACTCAACAGTGCTGTATAATAAACATTACTGTTATCTAGTTCCAAAATATTTCACCCTCCCAAAAGGACAGTCCTTCCCCATTATTAACCACTCCTCCTTTTCTTCTCCCCAGTGTTCTCAGAAACCACTGGTCTGAGCTCTGGCTTCAGAGATTTGCCTGTTTGGAAGGTTTCCCATGAAAGGACTTACTCATGTATGGTTTGAATGTCAAATGTCCCCCAAAGGCTCATGCGTTTGAACACTTGGTTCCCAGCTAGCAGCACTGTTTTGGAAGCTTGTGGAACTTCCAGGATGTAGAGCCTTGATGGAGAGTGGGCCCAGGTTTTATAGTCCAGGCCCACTGCTTGTTGGCTCTCTGCTTCCTGACTATGGACACAATGTGACCAGCTGCCTCACATTCCTGCTGCTAAGCTCTCCCCACCATGATAGACTAACCTCAAGCTATGACCCCAAATAAACCTTTCCTAGCAGAATGGTGGCACATTCCCGTCTTCTCATCACTTGGGAAGTGGAGGCAGGAGGATCAGGAGTACAATGACATCTTTAGCTGTGTAAAGAGTTTGAGACCAACCTGGGCTACATGAGACCTGTCTCAAAAAAAATGAAGCAATCATACAAATTAAAAATATAAGTAAATCTTTCTTTCCTTAAGTTGTTTTTGTCAAATATTTGTCATAGCAATGAAAAAAAAGTAACTAATACAACCAAGTGGTGATTTTGGTTTCTGGCTTCTTTGGGGTAGTGTAATGTTTTCAAAATTCATCCACATTGTAAGTATTGATTCCTTTTTACCTATGAGTAATGCTTCTTTATATGCATGCACTATTTCTTGTTTTCCTGTTCATCTGTGGATAGAATTGTGCACCATGGATTTGTGTGTGTGTGTGTGTGTGTGTGTTGTGTGTGTGTGTGTTGTGTGTGTTGTGTGTATCTGCCTGCCTGAGTCTCTTTTGGTATCTACTTAGGTTTACAACTAGTAGGTCATATGGTAATTCTGAGATTATGTTTTTTTAAATTTATTTATTTGTGTGTATTAGAGTTAATGTCTCATTGCTGGCACAAAGCACCTGACCAAAAGCAACTGATGGGAGGAAGGTTGTTTATTTTGGCTTATAGTCTTGAGGGGAAGCTTCATAATGGCCAGGGAAAATTGGTAAAGCAGAGGCTGGACATCATCCCCTTAACAGAGCAGGTAGCAAACAGCAGCAGGAGAGTGTGCATTCAGAACTTATGAGTTTATAGGGGCACCCCTTAATCAAACCACCACAGTGTCTATGGATGTGTGTGTATGGGTGTGCATGCCACAGCGTACAAACATAGACACTGTGGTGGTGTGAATTAGGTGTCCATAAACTCATGTGTCCTGAATGCTAGGCTCTCAGCTGTGGCAATTTGGGAATTAGAGCCTTGCTGGAAGAGGTGTGTTGTTGGGGGTGAGCTTAGGGGTGTTACAGCCAGCTTCCCTTTGCCATTGTTCCACAACTCTCCTGCTATCTGTGTCGTTTGCTGTTCTTTGGCAGGACAATGTAGAGGTATCTGTGCTCCACCTTCTTTGAGACAGGTTCTCTTGCTGCTACAAAAGAACTTCCAGACTGAAAACTGTCAGATTAGCTGGACCACAAACTTCAGATTCTCCTGGCTCTGCCTCCTATTGTCCTAGGCACATTGGGATCACAGATGCATGTGCCACTTTGCACACAGCTTGCTGTGAGTGTTGGAGAATTGAACCAGAGCTGGAAGGCTTTGCAAGCAAGCATGTTTAACCACTGAGCCATCTCTCCAGCCCTCTGTAAATTACTTTTTGAGGAATGGGCTACAAAGTTCTCTGAAAAGTTCAAAAGATACTTTAGAATAGCCCTCCAGATGACCAACAAGGATCTGCAGAAACATATGAAATAGGACCCCACCACTCTTTCTAGAAACTCAGGGCCTGGTCTAAGCCCACAGGAGATACACACAGCTGCTGCTGAGTCAGGCAGATGCCTGGGAGG